>JAWPHD010005031.1:0-172548 GCA_037043455.1 Cyrtodaria siliqua
TTCATTCAAATAATGGCAAGAACTAGGCAGACAACCGTGTCAGTTGGATGGGATTGGCCGTGAAATTCAGAAGGTGATTAACACTGAGTTTGTATAGGGAATTAGTTGCCCATTGATGTTTGGAAAAAGCACAGATTGGTCTATTTTGTAATTTTAGATCGAGGATTAGTAATATAATTTTATAATTGTATCCCAGCGCCAGCGCGTCACCATCTTTTAAAAATGTTACGTAATATGTACATATATACATAATCAATGTCGTGTCTGATTCATGCTCCCTTCCAAAGGAATGGACTGTTTTAGTTGTAAGCATATAATTATTAAAATCAAATAAAAATATCCCAGGGTTGTTTGTAGGACATCACTCCAAATCTCTCAATAACTCGTATGCGAGTAAACACGTCAAATGGAGTGTGTCGCTCCGCCAAAGCCACGGGGAGGCCACACTGGGGAGGGCATGAAGATACTTAAAATAAATTAAATGGCCAGTTTATATACATCATAAATTAATTATGTTTGTTTACTCGCAAAAATTATTAATGAAGTTTGGGAGTAATTTTCGACTGATCAACTCTTCGCCGACCAGATTGTCGGCATATAGTTCTTTAATGAGTTGAAATTAATAGTATTCATAGTATTAGGTGTGAATACTTCTATACAATATTTTAGGATTAATGATTCTATTAAATATTATTTTTTTAAATTCTCCCCCATCATTTGCCTTATAATTAGGCCGCTAATAGATATTGGGCATTAAAAAATAATTATAATATACTCAAAAGTAATTTTGATTAATTAAAGGGGCCGAATTAAAGTAACTACTAAGGTAAATCAGCGGCATCACTATTAATCTAAATTATCAATTATATTAAATGTTGGCCTGGATTTTCAAACTGATATAGTATATTTGAAGTTAGAACTGCGAAACAATGACTTTTTGAATTTTCGCGAATCCTTAGGAATGTGAAATAGCACTTTTTATAAAACCTTAGTATGTCTGTAAAAGGGCGCTGTAAATGATACACAACAACAATTTTAGTTTGTTTCATGTTTATTAACATTCAAATCCCCTTAAAAGTATGATGCAGACATATATACATTTTACAATATTATTTTTCAGTCAACTATTGTTTTTAACTTCCTCTGCCTGTCGTTTGCCAGTCTGTGCGCGAGATTTTGTATGCGATTAATTATCCTGACATGCAATTTATCAACTAATTATCAATTAAATATATTTATTCATTCTTAGTGGTCCTTAGTGATCCCTTAGTTGTCCTTGGTGGTCCTTAGTGGTCTTTAGTAATCCCTTAGTGGTCCTTAGCGGTATTTAGTAGGACCGTTGAGAACAATGCATAATTATTGAATTCAAATATATGGTAAAATAACGCAGAACAAATCTAAATTTCAAATGTTTACCCTCATGCACCACACACACACAAACACACACCCACACACACACACACACTTCCTTTTATTTATGTATTTAAAAGCAGCTTCAAAATTAACACTTGCTGACTAAATATCAAAGTGGAAGTAAACTGTAGTTTTATCATCAATGCCATTCGTATGTTCTTTAAAACATCGATACGGTTTGTTTAAAAATGCATGCCGAGTTTAGTGTTTGGCATGCAGAAAGTGTTCAACTGTAAAAGTGACATGTTTCCCTTTCATATATGTGTAATCATTCGATTAACATTCAGTAAACTGTTTCTGAGATGAGATAGTACTGGTTCAAGTCTGCATTATATTTTTTCTCCTCATCCGTGTTCTATTTGTTTTTAAACTGTGTTTGCTATATTATACCGTACCCATTATAGCAAAAGATAAGATGCGTTTCCAAGCAGTTGGGTACATTATTAATAAACCCGATGTTTTGTTATAATCAAACTAAATGTGTACATTACCTCCAAAACCATAAGCTTAATATCAGAAACCACAGTTAAACAGTCACAAACTGCATATACGTTAGACATGATTGGAAAGGAAAACTGTCATTTAAAATGCTATATCAAAGCAATTGCAGAAGCAGAGGAAGTGTGCCTTGTAATTGCAATGTTTACAGAAATGTATTTGTAAGCGAGTACAATCTACCATTTCATAATTTTAAAAAGGACCAGTGTACACTTTGGGCGGTTTACAAAGTAAACCATGAACATGGAGAAGCAGATAGTGACCTTGATGTACAGTATGAACTACATCAAACTTTAAAAGAGACAGTCAGAAAAGAAAAGCAAACTGACAAAGAAAAAGCTATAAATGACCCATCTTATTTTGTAGCAACATTTGATTTAGAATCAGTTCTTCCAACACCACACACTAAAATTGGAGATGTGTACTATGATCGCTGCTTGTATACAACCTTTCAATATACTCCCTTGGAGATAAAAAGGGAACATGCTTTTTATGGGATGAAACAAATGGTAGCAGAAGTTCTTGTGAAATAGGAACATGTTTGATAACATTTACCAGTTCATTGCCAAATATGACAAAGTGGTTGTGTTTCATATGGAGGACAAAACCGAAACCAATTGGTTACGGTTGGATTACTGTATGCAGTATGCAGTACACAAATATGAGAATATTGAAACTATCGGGCATACATTCTCTGAGCGGGGTCACTCCGAGATGGAGTGCGATTCTATGCATGCGGCGATAGAACATGCTAAAAGGAATACTAATGTGCATGTTCCATTACAGTGAAATACAATTATAGCAATGGTCAGGCAAAATAATCCGTATGTTGTTATACCTATCAAGTATGATGACATTTATTTAAAATCCTACAAAATGTCAGTAACTACCAACATGAAAAGCACAGTTACGGGCGAGAAAATAAACTGGCTTGATATCAAATGGATTGAAATAAGACGTTTACAGCCAGAAAGCATATAACTATGGTTTGGACAGAAAAGCTTTCATGGAAAGAAATAAAAATGAGGAAGACAGTGTGCATCCATGACTTATCTATATGCTGAAAAGTTAACCATTTCTGTCCCGAAAAAAAACACAAGACTTGTCCTCACTATGCAGGTTAAAAGCAATGCCAGATTGTTTTCATTACTTATATGAACAGCTACCAACATCATCAAAGGTACAGGACAAATTACCAGAGCAAGATGAGGAAAAAGATTACGTAGACAGTGATGAGATTTAGTGTAGCGTATCAGGCAACAATATTGTGTAGTAAAAACATGCATTTTACAAAAACTGGATAATTACTGTGATTTCAGTCAGTTTTGTAACAGAAGTGATCGAAAGCAAGAACTTTACACTCAAAGAATAAGTGTTAGTAAAATTCGCCAGAGCTAAAAGTGGTTATCTACATTTATCCTTATTTGGGCATGAAATACATGTTGAACTTTCAAAATATTTTCGATAAACATGGAGTGTTAATGTACAAAGATGCTCTCAATAAATAATAAACATGAATTGTTGAATTTTCATTGGAACTCAAACATTAAATGTCCATTTTCTCAAAAGTCTGAATTATGCACATATTCCCTTTTTGCTCTATGTCCTCGATATGTTCGGTTTTCACAACGAAATTTCGTTTATTTACTTCTAATGAGAAGTATAGCGTTATATTTCTTTTGTACGTAAACTTAAAGGGTGTACATCAGGTTTTGCATGGGGAGTGATTGGTTCAACGTGAAATTGAGAATAATGCTACAGGGCAACTCATAATGAATGAGCCTTAAAATCACTATTCATTTACAAGGAAACTCGCTTTCAACTGCAATATTTACTAGGTTACAAACCAGTGTTAATTTAATAAATACGCCTGCTTTCATTTAAAATTTATGACGAATCCACAAGTTTAATACCGGAACAACACAGTAATAACACCATATTTTTTATTGAGATGACATGTTTATCATGAAATGGAACACATTTAGAAGGACTAGGTATGATAAGGGACACAATTGGCCCCCAATATTGAAAGTTTTAATGTACAAGTTTTGTTTATCTAGGTTAGCTACAAATGAACTGAATCAATATTAAAACTCATTACAGGTACGTTTTAAGGCTCTAAATGAGTTTAAGAGGCTCACAAACAAGGCATTTTCTTTCAAAAAATTACATTTTTGTTCATTTTCAGCAGTTTTCGATCAGTTTTTAGTCTTGGAAATACAGAGCGCACCCTCGAGCACAGCTGATTTTTTGTTGAAACAGGTACTTGATAGGGATGCATCATTAGCCAAAAAACTGTGTGCTCGGAGGTGCGCTCTATATTTTTAGGATCAAAATATTTCCCAGAAAGGTCCAATATCTACAAAATATAACAACATTACTAAAACTGTCATTCTTTGAGACCCTGTTAATTCTTCTAGATAAATAAAATAAATAAAGATATATTTTGAAGATAGAATACTATCAATTTACTTCAACATGTATAACAGATTATATGTAAATATTTTTTTTTTGCATTTTGAACATATTGGGGGCCAAAATACCCCCTTATCATACCTTGTCCTTTTCAGATTATTCAACAAAAATGTCTGATCCAAGGCCCGAAGACGGATACTTATTAGATAATTATAAGTAATAGGTTTATCACCACCAATTGCTCCTCCGGGATGTAGTCTAATGTAGTAACACTAGATAAGTCCTTCCTGTTGTGTTAGGGAACTCTTTTCTATTTTCTTGATTGTACGTATGACATGTGTATTGATAGGCTTTACTGGATTATCGATGAGTATTTTACAAATTTCTATACTACGCATACTCTTTGTGAGCATCTATCAATTAACCCTTAACCCGTTACATATACATAATGGACTGTTCTTCCTTTGAATTAAGACCATTCCATTTATGTGACAAAAGGGTGTTTTGGTGGAAATGACTGTTCAGCAGTTACTCGCAGGCTGATCTGGGTTTACAATGGACGCAGAGGCTATTATAGTCGTGCTTAGCGGGGTTAGGGTTAAGCCTGCTGTACCGTTGACCTGCTAGTAAACAAACAATAACTTTCTTCCATGTCTTGTGACCCTACCTTTTCTGGTGTTTTTTTCAAGTGGAAAACTATTTTTCTATGAAAATTGTACTGCAGCATTATCCATACTTGAGTCAGAAACTGTAGACAGACGTGTATAATAAACAGGTCCTGCTTGAGTTAAAATTGCAGCTTATCATTAATATCATTGGTGTCAATGGAGAAAATAATTGGTGGTTTCCTACCTAATAGAACGAAATTATTATTCCCAGGGTTATTTAAACGGAATCCTGTTTTAATATATTGTATAGTATCACTAGTCGAACGGATTTAATGAAAGAGACACGATCTACATTTGCCGCACAACTTACCATATAATATTCCCTTCTCACGGTGTATTTATAAATATATTGATAATGGTATAATAGTTGCTCTGTTGCAGCATGTAACATGCTGGAGTTTTACATTGATTAAAGGGCCATTCAGATTGCATTACTCATTCATACAAGTGGGAGTCTACAAAACACGAACACAGATATATATATATATATTATACATTTAAACTTGGGGCGTAAGTAATAGTAACAATGTTGTTTTTGACGTCTGCAATCAGGGCCTAAAGTATGAACGGTTCTACATGTATTTTGTAAATTATCCTGAAAATCGATTGAATGGTGACAGACGGTAATCTCGTTTTATTTTCGCCCAAACTTATCTTAATAGGTTCCATATGCACGATATAAATTTAAAAATAACGGACGTGTTTGAAAGGAAAATACCTTTTTTTTTTTACATGTATGGACAGGCAATTTATGGCATACTGTATTCATAATAGCCACTTATCAAATGTAATGTCTGAGGTAATTTTGCATTTTTTTGCAAAAAACTACCAAATATTTCAATAAATACAATTTCAGCTTATCGAACAGAGGAACAGAAAGACAAAGCAAAATACTCCTTTGTAGACGTTTGTTTTGATGCGTGCAAACTGGTAAAACAGACCAGTTGTAAAACCATTCCATCCATTGCTGACAACATTACAGTGGCGTAGCTGCCTATAGGCACTGTAGGCACGTGCCTACACATTGTCCCCAGAAATCAAAAAAAATAAAAATGCAAAATATGCAATAATAGCTGAGTGGGGTAGGGGACGGAGGGGTATGTTCAGCTCATACCAATTTTTACTCGTGGTCTTTTCAGAAAATAAAAGTCGAACTGTTTTCGCTGGCGGTCTTTCGGAACCAAACACACAATGAGTGTGCACAATTTCGAAAGATTTTCCGAAAGCAAGTATTCATTAATATATGTTATTTTGTTCTGTTCTGATGTTGTTTTTTTGTGAAATCGCAGATTAAAAAAAGCTAGAAATCGCGGGTCAAAAACATATTGTTTGTTGCTTAAAATACCGTCAGAATCCAGGATTTGCCCTCCTTCTAAAACAAATAAATCCGTGGGAGCATGAGCCGGACCCCCATACACCTTGTGCCTACACGTTGATTTAGGCACAGCTACGCCACTAGCTGTAATGGAAGCCTGTACTATATATGCATATAGTATAATACTATTATTCTCTGTATCCTTTCACTATACTATTGTAACGAAAGCCTGTGCTCCAGTACGAATGAAAATAAACTGTCTAAACATCCTATCTATTACGGTGGCTTAGTGTTAGAACCTCCTCCTCACCGATGAGGTGGAGGGTTCGATCCCCAGCCGAGGCACACCAAGCATTTCATAACAATGTACTAGCAGCTCCCTTATTTGACGTTCAACATACACATGGTAGCTGTGTCAGTAGATGTGACTGTGTGGGGTATCATGTCATCTTTCTATGACATGATATTCCAGTGTGGGCTGAAAGTTATGAAGTTGGCAATTAAGCTCACGTCTACAAATAGCCACCGTATGACTTAACTGTGCAAAGTTAACAATATATACATATATTCTCTCATGACTTTCCTACTCTGGGCACTTTCTCTCTAAACAACAACAAACAAACAATCAACGGATATCAGCCTTGTTGAGACTGATTAATTAAATCATTAATTATTAATTAGTTACTTGAAGCCATGTAAATGTACTTAACGCATTGTACTGGGAAGGGTCGTATCTAGAATATTGATATAACTTATTGGCCGACCCTTTTGCATTATTCCATGGCAATACAACATTCCGAATACCTCTAAACGTTTAACACTATTTTTGAATGGTTAGAGGGACATCTTTAGAAACACTATTGCTAAATGGGAGTTTAAAAAAATTCCTATTTCGCGGCAACGAACATGTTGAGAGATGATATTTTAGTTTAGAATTTTTGTTATATATATCATATATTTTATATATATATATATATATAATGCTGAGTAATGTGTTTGCCCTAAAGTTTAACTTGATACTCGCAATAAATACGGTGTCCGGCAACACGTGGTGCCGTATTGATATTTTACACTAGCCCCTATTAATAAATACGGTGTCTTTTGCTGTAACCCGTCAACACGTGGTGCCGTATTGATATTCTACACTTGCCTCTATGTAATCAAGTAAAAGCTGTGCCGTATTTACCTTCTTTTTTTATTAAAGGTACCATCGCCTATAACAGCCTCAGTTGTAAGGAGATGTCACGGGCTGGGGCTAAAAACATTCATTTCCTGAAGATGCGTTAATTTTCACCCCAGCTTCCCTATTTTTTGTATTCCCATTTCTGGCGTGGCCCAATATATAGCGAGCGAGGACCGGAGTTCAAACCTTTTTGGCGCCACTTAGTTTCGTCAGTATGCTCTAAGGCAATACACTCACCCCTCCCTACCCACTCCCCACTAGCCTCGTCTGTCGGGCGGTCCCGTGAATCAGACTTTACCCTCCGTTCACTTAAAATAAGGTTCACGTTCTTGGTTTACTTTGTAAACCGCCCAAAGAGTACATGGGTCCATTTTGGGTTTATGAAATGGTAGATTGTACTCGCTTACAAACATATTTCTGTAAACATTTAACTTCCTCTGCTTCTGCAATTGCTTTGATATAGCTCACACATTTTTCTAATTATTTTAGGAATCTGTTTGATAGTAAGAATAGGGCATGGTTCCCGGACTCCTATACATCCTTCCCCTCTCTCTGGGGCGGCGCGAAATAACCTAAACAATGGTGATGAGACGTTTAAATAGTAAATCTATTTTATTAATATTACAGTCCTCGCCCCTTGTGAGGAGCTGAAAAAGGCGGGTCTCATTTTTCCATTGCCTGAAGATATTGTGTTCTTTTATCCCTCACATCCCGAGAGTTTAGTTATTATTCCCACTTTCCGATGTGTTTGACCCACCAATTCACATATCCCCACCTTTTTTTTCTCTCTCTCTCTCTTTGTTTTTCTTTTTCTTTTTAAATCGTTTCTAATGGCTTGTCATTTAAAGACGGATACTAAATTAAATAAACCGAAAAATGTGTAGGATGACACAGAATTTAAAAAGTGGAAAAAAATCACGCACAAAAAACATGGGGAAGTAAAACAAAATCTCATAGAAAGTGTTATAGGTATGAGACCACATAGACACCAATGTTAAAGTGTCACATTTAATGATTTGCTGCAAATTCAACTCAAGTATGAATAATGCAGCAGTGTAATGTTCATATAGAAAACTAATTTTCCACTTGAAAAATCACCAGAAAAGGTGGGCTCACAAGACATGTAAGAAAGTTCTTATTTGTTTACTAAACAGGTCAGCGGTACAGCTGTTTTCATTGATTGACTATTTTCATTACTCTCAGAGTGTAGGCATAGAGTCGAAATTTCGAAAATGTTCATCCGTCATTCAGTAAAACCTATTAATACGCTTCTTATACATACAACCACAAAAATCGAATAGAAATGGTCAGTTTTTCCCTACTTATAATGCTCATTTCCATCAAAAAAGGAGGGATTACTTTTATTATAGGAACTCCATTCGACCTACACCTCGGAGGTTTACATGTAATTAGTTGTGATAAACCTTATAAATGGACGAGAACGTAGGCAGATGCGTAAATAGTCTATTTGGTTTGGCACCTTTAACTAACGAAATGTGCAAAAACACGTATGGTATCGAAATTGGCTACTGAAATTTACGAGCACACGATAAAACAACGTAAAAAAGTATACACGTTATAATGATCAGCACTAAAAACAAAAAACAATCTCCTTTAACTGGCGAGGCAGGCATGTTACGATTGCATTTTTGATAAGCCATAGTTTACACGCAGGGTCAATTAAAATGGTATTGGAGCAATTAGGGAAAGTTAAGATTTGCGATTGCATGTTTCCACTCATATTTTTTCTTCGTGTTAGCTATGTGGATAGGAAGCAATAGCTTTAATTAATTCTTGATTATGGCTATTGGAAGGAGTAACGGAAGTTATTATTTGAAGTGTTTGTTGATACATGGCTCCTGTGGATTAATATGGTAATGTACCTAAATCAGGCATTAAACAAATAATATAAGTAATAATGTTGTGAGCAGACGACAAGAAGGAATTAAGACATCTAGTTATACAATGAGGATTCTATACTTTCTTGCTGCTTTGATACAAATGGGAAATACATGTCTGCAATTAGGTGAGACACCTTCTATACATGTAATACTACGTTGTTGTTGCTATTCACTGTGTTATTGAGTAATTAACTAATTAATTGGATCTTTTCGTAAATTATTTAGTAATGCATCAAGAGTACGTGGACTGTGCCGCAAGTGTTACCGGGTGCAGTATCATCATATTATCTACTGAACGATCCATGTAAACAATTGATTACAGGTTTCATTGAATTCTGCATTTTATTTAAAGTTAAACGGTTAGAAGTAAACATATAATTCATGAACAGAACAGAACATTAATTGTATTGTCATATACAATATCCAATATTTACATACATAGTAAGTCTTGCTGTATCTCTCAACTTGGTGGTACTAGGCCCTATGCACACAGGGCATATGCACAAACACACACACAAACAAACACACACACACACACACACTATATTTGGTGGTGCTAGGCCATATGCACATTATATGTTGCGGTACTATGCCATATTCACACTATATGTGGCGGTAGTAGGTCGTATGGACACTATATTTGGTGGTACTAGGTCATATGCACATACACTATATTTCGCGGTACTAGGCCATGTGCACCCACACTATATTTGATGGTGCTAGGGCATATGCAGACTATATTTCGTTGTACTAGGTCATATGCACACACACTTTAGCTGGTGGTACTTACCCTATGCACACTATATTTGGTAGTACTAGTTCGACCATATGCACACTATATTTAGTGGTACGAGTTAGGGCATATGCACAGTATATTTGGTGTTATTAGGCCATATGCGCACTATATTTGGTGTTACTAGGCCATATGTATAAACACTATATTTGGTGGTACTAGGCCATATCCACACGTACTATATTTTTTGGTACACATACTATATTTGTTGTTAGTACTAGTTAGGCCATATGCACACTATATTTGGTGGTACTAGGTCATATGGACACTATATTTGGTGGTACTAGGTCATATATAAACTATAGTTGATGGTACTAGATCATATGGAGACTATATTTGGTGGTACTAGGTCATATGGGCAATATATTTGGTGGTACTAGGCCATATGCACAAACACTATAGGTCATATGGACACTATATTTGGTGGTACTAGGTCATATGGACACTATATTTGGTGGTTCTAGGTCATATGGACAATATATTTGGTGGTACTAGGCCATATGTACAAACACTATATTTGATGGTACTAGGCCATATGGACACTATATTTGGTGGTACTAGGTCATATGGACACTATATTTGGCGGTAATATGCCAAATGAGCACTATATTTGATGGTATTAGGCCATGTGCACACTATAGTTGATGGTACTAGGGCATGTTCACACTGTATTTGGTGTTGATATGTTATAGTGTATGCATTACTTAGTTTCAAATTGTAAAGTGAAATATTTAGGTCATATGGACACTATATTTGGTGGTACTAGGTCATATGGACACTATATTTGGTGGTTCTAGGTCATATGGACAATATATTTGGTGGTACTAGGCCATATGTACAAACACTATATTTGGTGGTTCTAGGTCCTATGGACACTATATTTGATGGTACTAGGCCATATGTACAAACACTATATTTGGTGGTACTAGGTCATATGGACACTATATTTGGTGGTACTAGGCTATATGTACAAACACTATATTTGGTGGTACTAAGTCATATGCATGGACACTATATTTGATGGTACTAGGCCATATGTGCAGCCACGATATTTGGTGGACTAGGTCCTAAGGACATTATATTTGGTGATACTAGGCCATTATGTACAAACACTATATTTGGTGGTAGTAGGTCATATGGACACTATATTTGGTGGTACTAGTCCATATGTACAGACACTATATTTGGTGGAACTAGGTCATATGGACACTATATTTGGTGGTACTAGATCTAATATATACTTTATTTGGTGGTACTGGGTCATATGGTGTATTTGGTGGTACTAGGTCATGTGGACGCTATATTTGGTGAGACTAGGACGTACTCACCCTATATTTGGTGTGGTGATACTAGGCCATGTGCACACTATATTTGGTGGTACTAGGTCATATGGACATTATATTTAGTGGTACTAGGCCACATGCACATACACTATATTTAGTGGTACTAGGCCATATGCACATACACTATATTTAGTGGTACTAGGCCATATGCACATACACTATATTGCGCGGTACTAGGCCATAGGCACCCACACAAAATTTTATGGTGCTAGGGCATATGCTGACTATATTTCGTGGTACTAGGTCATATGCACACATACTATATTTGTTGGTACACATACTGTATGTGTTGGTACTAGGCCATATGTTGGTAGTACTAGTTAGGCCATATGCACACTAGATTTGGTGGTACTAGGTCATATGAGACACTATATTTGGTGGTACTAGGTCATATGTACACCATCTTTGAAGGTACTAGGCCATATGTACAAACACTATATTTAGAGGTACTAGATCATATGGACACTATATTTGGTGGTACTAGGTCATATGGGCACTATATTTGGTGGTACTAGGCCATATGTACAAACACTATATTTGATGGTACTATGTCATATGGACACTATATTTGGTGGTACTAGGTCATATGGACACTATATTTGGTGGTTCTAGGTCCTATGGATACTATATTTGATGGTACTAGGCCATATGTACAAACACTATATTTGGTGGTACTAGGTCATATGGACACTATATTTGGTGTTACTAGGCGATATGTACAAACACTATATTTGGTGGTACTAGGCCATATGTATGGACACTATATTTGATCGTACTAGGCCATATGTACAGCCACGATATTTGGTGGACTAGGTCATAAGGACACTATATTTGGTGATACTAGACCATTATGTACAAACACTATATTTGGTGATACTAGGTCATATGGACACTATATTTGGTGGTACTAGATCTAATATACACTTTATTTTATGGTACTGGGTCAAATGGACACTATATCTGGTGGTACTAGGTCATGTGGACACTATATTTTGTGTGACTAGGGCGTACTCACACTATATTTGGTGTTGTGATACTAGGCCATATGCACACTATATTTGGTGGTACTAGGTCATATGGACATTATATTTAGTGGTACTAGGCCATATGCACATATACTATATTTCGCGGTACTAGGTCATATGCACCCATACTATATTTGATGGTGCTAGGGCATATGCAGACTATATTTCGTGGTACTAGGTCATATGCACACACACTATAGCTGGTGGTACTAACCATATGCACACTATCTTTGGTAGTACTAGTTCGGCCATATACACACTATATTTAGTGGTACGAGTTAGGGCATATGCGCACTATATTTGGTGCTACTAGGTCATATGTACAAACACTATATTTGGTGGTACTAGGCCATATGCACACTATATTTGGTGCTACTAGGTCATATGTACAAACACTATATTTGGTGTTACTAGGCCATATGTATAAACACTATATTTGGTGGTACTAGGCTACTAGGTCATATGTACAAACACTATATTTGGTGTTACTAGGCCATATGTATAAACACTATATTTGGTGGTACTAGGCCATATGTATAAACACTATATTTGGTGGTACTAGGCCATATGCACACATACTATATTTGTTGGTACACATACTGTATGTGTTGGTACTAGGCCATATGTTGGTAGTACTAGTTAGGCCATATGCACATTAGCTTTGATGATACTACACTCAAGTGATATGAAAACGCAACACGGGGATTTCCGCTATATATTGTATGTACAATATGCTGCTTTTAATCGAAAGGTACATGGCTACGTAAGACCTTTCCTTTTGGAAAAAATACTAAAACAACAAATAATACAGCAAATAGTATTCCTTCAATGTTTCATTATTCACAGAGTACGCGTTTGGCTCAATCATGTGAGCAAACTTAGGATGCAACATTTTGCAAACTATTTACGTTAAATACTGTACTGAACTAGCTCAATTTTTCAAAGAGCTACTTCAACATTTATGAAGTTCTTGTTACAAAGTGTAGTGTGATTAAAACGTCTACAACATCACAGTTGTGTCCTTTCTCTAGTTAACTGCAACTTTCTTTTTGAAAAACATCTTGGGATTTCTTTGGAATATTATGTGCAATTAAGTGTGCAGTTATATACAATATATAGCGGAAATTCCCGTGTTGCGTTTTCATATCACTTGAGTGTAGTTACACCATATGTACAGTATATTTGGTCGTACTATGCCATATGGTACACTATATTTGCTGCTATTAGTTAGGTCATATACACATTATATTTGTTGGAACTAGGCCATATGTACTCTATAGTGGGTTGTACTAGGTCATATATATACTATATGCCATGGTACTAGGCCATATGTACACCATATTTGGAGGCACTATGCCCTATGTACACTATATTTGGTGGTACTAGTAAGGCCATACTCACACTATAGTTGGTGGTACTAGGTCATATTCACACTATATTTGGTGGTAGTAGGTCATATATACAATATATTTGGTGGTAGTAGGTCATATATACAATATATTTGGTGGTAGTAGGTCATATATACAATATATTTGGTGTACTAGGCCATATGCACTCTGTATTTGATGAAACTAGGCCGTATGCATACACATTATATTGGATGGTACTAGATCATATCGAGGGCTTGATGGAAACTGTTGTACTCGTTCTTTATTTATATGTAGTTACTATAGTTTTCCACCAAGCCTTCACTATGAACTCTATATTTGGTGGTATTAGGCGATATGCACACTATAGTTGGTGGTACCAGGCCATATGCACACTATATTCGGTGATACTAGGCCATATGCACACTTCACTTGGAGGTACTTGGCCATTGCTCATGATAGTTCGTGGTACTAGTTAGGCCATATTTACACTATATTATGTGGTACTAGGTCGTATGCACACTATATCTGATGGTACTAGGCCATATGCACACTATATGTGATGATTCTAGGTCATATGCACATATTTGGTTGTACTATGCCAAACGAGCACTATATCTGATGGTACAAGATCATACGTACACTTTATTTGGTGGTACAATGTCAAACGAGCTCTATATTTGAATGTGCTAGGCCATATCATATGCACTCTGTATTTGGTGGTACTAGGTCAAATGTACACTATATCTGATAGTACTATGCCAACCGAGGCTGCACTATATTTGATAGTACAATGTTATATATATATATATACACTATATTTGGTGGTACTCTGTCAAACGAGCACTATATTTGGTGTTTTTAGGTCATATGTACACTATATATGGTGGTTCTAGGTCATATGTACACTATATTTGGTGGTACTAGGTCATAATTATGTACACTGTTTTTGATGGTAATAGGCCATGTGCACACTATATTTGATAGTACTAGGTCATATTCACATTATATTTCGTGGTACTAGGTCATATGTACACTATATGTGGTGGTACTATGCCGAACGAGCACTATATTTGATGGGCTTAGGCCATATGCACATTATATTTCGTGGTACTAGGTCATATGTACACTATATGTGGTGGTACTATGCCGAACGAGCACTATATTTGATGGGCTTAGGCCATATGCACAGTATATGTGTTGGTACTAGGTCATATGTACACTATATGTGGTGGTACTATGCCGAACGAGCACTATATTTGATGGGCTTAGGCCATATGCACATTATATTTCGTGGTACTAGGTCATATGTACACTATATGTGGTGGTACTATGCCGAACGAGCACTATATTTGATGGGCTTAGGCCATATGCACAGTATATGTGTTGGTACTAGGTCATATGTACACTATATTTGGTGGTACTATGCCGAACGAGCACTATATTTGATGGGCTTAGGCCATATGCACATTATATTTGGTGGTACTAGGTAATATGTACACTATATTTGGTGGTACTATGCCAACCGAGCACTGTATTGGGTGGTGCTAGGTCATATGTACACTATATTTGATGGTACTAGGCCATGTTCACACTATATTTGGTAGTACTAGGTCATATGCACACTACATTTGATGAAACTATGCCATATGCACACCCATTTTATTGGATGTTACTAGATCATATCGAGGACTATAGTTTTCCATTAAGCCTTCGATATGAACTTATATTGGGTGGTACTAGGTCATATGTACATTATATTTGGTGGTAATATGCCAAATGAGCACTATATTTGGTGGTATTAGGTCATGTGTACACTATATTTGATGGTAATAGGCCATGTGCACACTATAGTTGATGGTACTAGGGCATGTTCACACTGTATTTGGTGTTGATATGTTATAGTGTATGCATTACTTAGTTTCAAATTGTAAAGTGAAATATTTAGATAATATCAACTATATTGTTCGTTAAAACTAGTGTATCCATTGGGTCACAATCTTTTCATATATGTGTGCTTTAAACATTTGTTTTTCCAAGTCCTCTTTGAAAAATCTGAAAATATAAAGAAAAATAAGGATTCAGTTAAACTACATGGACATTTGTTGTAGGCCCTATACAACGAGCTTTTCAACGCAATTATTACTTGGGTATAGGAATTTTAAAACATGATTTTTTTCCACCCAGAATATCTCACAAAAAATGTTGTTTTTTTATCGACAGGAGCGGGTGTATATGCTATACAAAATCAAAACTCAACCAAAATCAAAAACACCGCAAAAGTAAACATATGGACCCAGTACTCGCGTATTTCAACTATTGAGAACTGTTCAGGTTATGCGAACATCATAGTGGCAGTGACTTGTCAAAATGGAACTCTCAAAGTACTGACAATACCGTTGAATCAACCTGTTGAAACGTTACCACCCGTCAGTGACGATAATCAGCCTTTATTTCTGAATGAGGCAATAAGCACAATAAGTAAACAAGAAAATGACTTTGCAAATAAAACTGAAATATCAGCAACATTTACAATGGAATTCATGACAATTCATGTTATCCGTGCATTTGCTACAGGTACTGGTTATGTGATATTTGCTGCATTAATACGCGTATGTGTATATGTATGTAAACGAATATTTAAGACAGCCACGCACGAACGGACATATGGCAATTACATAGCATCACAATTTTCCAAAACAGCTTCCGTTTACTCATCTATAGACTCTGCAATAATGGTATCAATTCGTGTAACGTTTAACATATTGTCTACAGTACTTGGGGCGTTACTATCGACTGTGCACTTGATTATGTATAAAGATTCCACACATCGATCAAGAATTCGTGTTTTTATTTATTGTTTTCATTTCATTGTTTTAACAACATGTGTTGCGAGTGCTACTCTAACTGTTGAATCGACTATTGACTGGACAACATCTGGTCGTATACCACGACTAGATATAACTACAGATTATAATCTTCAGCCAAGTGAATCGAGTAAAGGATATGCTGATGCTGTTGACACATCGCAAGTGTTTGTATATACTACAAAACAGATAATACCGAAGGTTAGACAAGCCAGGGAAACTTCAAAAATAAAACAGTCAACGCCGACGTCTCATCAATCACGTGAACCCATTAACAACATTCTACCGTCATATTCCCTATTTACTTCTGACATATCTCAATATTCATCAACCAATATGTATAAATTGTCATCCTCAGAACCCATAAACGATAAAACAAAGACGCACACACTACCTTCCGACACATTTCAATTGTCATCAGATAGTATTTATACATCATCCTCGTTTATGCCGAAAATCGACACAACACTGACACAATCAAAGCCTTACGATATGCCGCAGTCATTATCGCATACAACCGAGTCATCTTCACCTAAAGCACCGATAACCGGTAACTCTCTTACATATATTACTGATACATCTTCAGCTATCGGTCTGATACCACTAACGCTGTCGCCTACCCATATATCGCAGTCACTATCACATAATACGTCTACGTCTGAATATGTAGTACCGATAACCGATAAAACACTGACGCAGTCATCATCCGATATATCACAATCATTATCACATACTATTTATAAATCACGATCCTTAGTTCATTTAACGGATAAAACGTTAACACAGTCAACTTCTGATTCATCGCAATCATCATTGGATACTTCTTACACAGTTTCGTCCTACGTAACGATACGCGATATTTCACTAACACGCTCTTCTGATATGACACAGTCTTTACCACATACCATTTATGCATCGACATCGTTGGTACCAATAACCATTGTCATGGTACCAATAACGGCTGCAAAAACAACGGTCGCCACACGTTTACTTACATCAATTTTGGCTTCTGCCTCAGAAACTCTACCGTCTAAATTAATGTCAGCAACTAGTATGCTAGATGCAACAGCAACTAGTATGCTAGATGCAATATCTTCCACAGCAACTTCTTCAACTGTACCAATGAAGGTCACCATAGTGTCAGTTGCAACAAGTGTTTCTGAAATATCTTCTATTACAAAAACATTGTCAGTTACGTCAAACTCGGTCGCCACCATGTCAGTTGAAACATCTGACATTAAAACATCTTCATCACCTAAGGCAAATAGTGTGTCAGTAGTTGCAACCTCTACCATAGAATCAGTGTTGTCGTCCCCACCAACAATGATCATTATTAATTCCGTCAGTACATTGCCGTCAGTATCAACTACGACTAATTTAAAGTCAGTTAAAACGTTTATCACAGAAACAGTGTCGTCACAACAAACTACTACCGATAGTATGTCAGTTTCATCAGCTAGCACAGATGTGTTTTCGGCTATACTGACTACCATCGATATAACGTTAGGTCCGAAATCTGGCAAAGAAACATTTTCGCCAATACCAACAACGATTGATGTTACATCAGTTTCAATGTCTACAACTAAAAAAGCGTCGTCAACACCAAGTACGATCGATATCACGTCAGTAGCAGCATCTGCCACAGAAATAGTATCATCTTCACCAACTACGATTATGACGTCATTAGCGATAACTCGAACAGAAACACTGTTATCACCACAAACAACGATTGATATTACGTCACTTCCAACATCTGCAACCGATGTAGTGTCGTCAACACCATCTGTATCAAACTCAACATCTGGCACAAACACGTTTTCGTCAACATTCACAATGATAAAAATGGTGTCAGTTTCCAAATTTGGCTCAGAAACCCCTTCGTTTAATTCAACTAACAGGGAAAGTACGTCAGATGCAACCTCATCTTCTGAAATATTACCGACCACTCACACGACGATAACTATAACATCAGTTCCAATATCCGCTGTGGAAATATTGTCGTCAACACCAACTGTGATCGATATAACGCCAGTTCCAGCTTCTAGAGGAGAAACAGTGTCATCAACACAAACAAGGATCGACCCATCACTAGATCCAACCGCAGAAACATTTTCATCAACGTCAGATACTTTCGATATTACGTCAGTTCCAAAATTTGCTACAGAAACAATTTCGTCAACACCATCTACGATCATCACATCGCCAATTTCAAAATCTGCCACAGAAACAATGTCCACAATGTCAAGTACTATAGATATTACGTCAAAACCAAATACTGACACAAAAGCAGTGTTGTCAACGTTAAATGCTATAGTTACGACATCATTTCAAATATCTGCCACAGAAACAATTTCGTCTTCAAAATCTGTCACAGAAACATCGGCAACACCAAGTAATATCAACATTACGTCAACCTTAAAATCAACTTTAAAATCTGACTCAGAAACATTGTCGTCAACGCCAAGTACTATCGATATTACGTCAGTTCCAAAACCTGATTCAAAAACGTTGTCGTCAAAACTATTAACGATCGATGCAAAGTCAGTTTCAACATCTGTCACAGAAACTTCAACATTTGCCACAGCACTATTGTCGTCAACATCAACTCCGATCAATACGTCTGTTCCAGCATCTGCCTATGAAACATTGCCGACTTTGCAAAAAACGACCAATACAACGACAGTGCCGACATATGTCAAAGAAACATTGTCTTTAACTACGGTTGATATAAAGTCAGTCTCTATATCTGGTATTAAGATATTATCGTCAACATCACCTACGTTCGACACTACGTCAGTTCCAACATCAGGCAAAGGCACGCTGTCGTCAACACTACCTACGGTCGACACTACGTCAATTTCAGCATTTTCCGAAAAAACGTTGTCATCAACACTGACTACGATCGACACAACGTCAGTCCAAATATTTGGCACAAAAACGTTATCGCCAGCACTAACTACAATCGACACTATGTCAGTTTCAACATTTGGCACAGAAACGTTGTCATCAATATCAACGACGATAGACACTATGTCAGTTCCAACATCTTCCACAGAAACGTTGTTAACAACATCAACTACGATCAACACTATGTCAGTTCGAACATTTAGCACAGAAACGTTGTCATCAACATCAACTACAATCGACACTATGTCAGTTCCAACATCTTCCACAGAAACGTTGTCATCAACATCAACTACGATCAACACTATGTCAGTTCCAACATCTGCCACAGAAACGTTGTTAACAACATCAACTACGATCAACACTATGTCAGTTCGAACATTTAGCACAGACACGTTGTCATCAACATCAACGACGATAGACACTATGTCAGTTCCAATATCTGCCACAGAAACAACATCATCAACTACGTTCGACGGTAATTCAGTTCCAACATCTGCCACAGAAACGTTGTCAACAACATCAGCTACGATCAACACTATGTCAGTTCCAACATTTAGCACAGAAACATTGTCATCAACATCAACGACGACAGACACTATGTCAGTTCCAACATCTGCCACAGAAACGTTGTCAACAACATCGTCAACTACGTTCGACAGTAATTCAGTTCAATTACTTGTCACACAAACATTGCCCTCAAGGCTAACTACGTCAGTTCCAACATTTGGAGAAGACACTTTGTCGTCAACACTAACTACGAACGACACTAGGCCAATTCCAACACCAGGCACAGAAATGTTGTCCTTAACATCAACTACAATTGAAAACACGTCAGTTCCAACATCTGCCACAGAAACGTTGTCGACAACATCAAGTACGATCAACACTATGTCAGTTCCAACATTTAGCACAGAAACATTGTCATCAACATCAACGACGACAGACACTATGTCAGTTCCAACATCTGCCACAGAAACGTTGTCAACAACATCGTCAACTACGTTCGACAGTAATTCAGTTCAATTACTTGTCACACAAACATTGCCCTCAAGGCTAACTACGTCAGTTCCAACATTTGGAGAAGACACTTTGTCGTCAACACTAACTACGAACGACACTAGGCCAATTCCAACACCAGGCACAGAAATGTTGTCCTTAACATCAACTACAATTGAAAACACGTCAGTTCCAACATCTGCCACAGAAACGTTGTCGACAACATCAAGTACGATCAACACTATGTCAGTTCCAACATTTAGCACAGAAACATTGTCATCAACATCAACGACGACAGACACTATGTCAGTTCCAACATCTGCCACAGAAACGTTGTCAACAACATCGTCAACTACGTTCGACAGTAATTCAGTTCAATTACTTGTCACACAAACATTGCCCTCAAGGCTAACTACGTCAGTTCCAACATTTGGAGAAGACACTTTGTCGTCAACACTAACTACGAACGACACTAGGCCAATTCCAACACCAGGCACAGAAATGTTGTCCTTAACATCAACTACAATTGAAAACACGTCAGTTCCAACATCTGCCACAGAAACGTTGTCGACAACATCAAGTACGATCAACACTATGTCAGTTCCAACATTTAGCACAGAAATGTTGTCATCAACATCAACGACGATATACACTATGTCAGTTCCAACATCTGCCACAGAAACGTTTTCAACAACACCATCAACTACGATCGACATTCATTCAGTTCAATCATTTGTCAGAGAAACGTTGCCCTCAAAGCTAACTACGTTATTTATAACAGTTGGAGCAGACACGTTGTCTTCAACACCAACTACGATCGACACTACGTCAGTCCCAATATTTGGCATAGAAACGTTGTCATCAACACTAACTACGATCGGCACTGTGGCATTTCCAACACCAGACACAGAAACATTCAGTTCATCAACACATTTGTCATCAACACTAACTACGTACGACACTAACACTGTTCCAACATTTAGCACGGACTCAATGTTATTAACATCAACTCCGATCGACAGTACGTTAGTTTCAACATTTAACACAGAAAAGTTGTCATCAACATCAGCTACAATCGGCCTTACGTTAATAACAACAGTTGGCGCAGAAACGTTGTCGTCAACACTAAGGACGATCGACATTATGGCATTTCCAACAACTGGCACATTAACAGTGTCATTAACCTCAACTTTGATCGGCTCTACGTCATTTCCAACATATAACACAGAGACGTTGTCGCCAACATTAACTACGATTGTAACTACGTCAGTTCCAACATTTGGAAAAGCAACATGGTCGTCAAGACTACCTGCAATAGGCAGTACGCCGGTTCCAACACCGGGCACAGAAACATTGTTTTCAACATCTAATATGATCGGCATTACGTCATTTCCAACAACTGGCACAGAATCGTTGTCGTCAAAGCTAACTACGATCGTCAATGCGTCATTTCCAACAACTGTCACAGAATCATCGTTGTCATCAAAGCTAACTACGATCGTCAGTGCGTCAGTTCCAACAACTGGCACAGAATCGTTGTCATCAAAGCTAACTACAGTCTTCAATGCGTCAGTTCCAACAGGCACAGACACGTTGTTTTTAACACCAGCTACGACCCACACTACGTCAATTTCAACGTTTGAAACAGAAACGTTGTCATCAACACTAACTACGACTGACATTACGTCAGTTTCAACAGTTGAAACAGAAACGTTGTCATCAACACCAACTACGATCGATATTACGTCAGTTTCGACATTTGGAACAGTTACATTGTCATCAACAGTAACTACAATCGACACTACGTCAGTTCCGACAACTGGCACAACAACGTTGTCATCAACACTAACTACGACTGACATTACGTCAGTTTCAACAGTTGAAACAGAAACGTTGTCATCAACACCAACTACGATCGATATTACGTCAATTTCGACATTTGGAACAGTTACATTGTCATCAACAGTAACTACAATCGACACTACGTCAGTTCCGACAACTGGCACAGCAACGTTGTCATCAACACTAACTACGATCAACAATACGTCAGTTTCATCATTTGGCAACGAAACGTTGTCATTAACACCAGCTACGATAGACACTATATCAGTTTCAACATTTAGCACAGAAACGTTGTCATCAACACTAACTACGATAGTCAGTACGTCATTTGGCACAGAAACGCTGTCGTCAAAAGTAACTATGATCGACACTATGTCTGTTCCAACATTTGTCACAGAAACGCTGTCGTCCACAATAACTACGATAGGCATTACGTCAATTCCAACACTCGGGACAGAAACATTGCGGTCAACACTAGCTATGATCGACCCTCGGTCAGTTCCAACATATGGATCAGAAACGTTGTCATCAACGCTAACAACGATCGCCAATACGTCTGTTAAAACATTTGACACAGACACATTGATGATGTCACTATCTGCAGTCAACACTACCTTTGGTCAACAGACGTCAACTACGATCAACATGACGTCGGTTCCAACATTTGGCACCGAAACGTTGTCGTCAATATTAACTACAATCAACATTACGTCAGTTTCAAAATTTGACAAAGAAACATTGTCGTCAAGGATAAATACAATCGACAGTTCTTCAGTTCCAAAAGTTGATACAGAAACGTTGACGTCAAAACCAACTACGATCAACTATACGTCAGTTCCAAAACAAGGCACAAAAACGTTATCTTCAACATCAACTGGGATCGACACTACGTCAGTTGCAACATTTGGCACAGAACTGTTGTCGTCAACATCCACTACGATCGACACTAGGTCACTTTCAATACCAGTCACAAAATCGTTGTCGTCAACAAAAACTTTTATCGACATTTCATCACTTGAAACATATGGAACAAAATCGTTGCCGTCAACACCAACTACGATCGACACTACGTCAGTTCGAACATATGGTACAGAAACGTTGTCAAGACTCACTACGATTGTTCCAACAATTGGCACAGAGACGTTTTCATCAGCACTAACTACAATCAACATTACGTCTTTTCGACACTTTGCCACAGAAAATTTGCCGTCAAGTCTAACTACGATCGACATTACACCAATTCAGAAGTTTGCCTCAGAAACGTTGTCATCAATGCTAACTGCGGTCAACATGTTATCATTTACAAACTTAGGCATAGAAACGTTGTTATCAACACTAACTCCGATCGACATTACATCAGATTCAAAATTTCGGACAGAAACGTTGTCATCACCACAAACTACGATCGAAACTACCAGAGTTCAAACACCAGGCACAGAAACGTTATCGTTAACATCAACTACGATAGACACTTCCTCAGTTTCAACAACTGGCACAAAAACGTTGTCATCAACACTAACTACGATCGAAATTACAACACCTGGCCCAGAAACGTTATCAACTACGATCCACGATACGTCAGTTACAACAGTTGGAAGAGAAACGTTGTCATTACCACCAACTGCGATCGACACTACGTCAGTTTCATCTTTTGAGCCAGACACGTTGTCGTCAACATTAACTGCGATCGAAACAACGTCCATTTCAACAACTGACACAAAAACGTTGCCATCAACAGTTAATGCGATCGGTATTACGGCATTTCCAGCATTTGGCACAGAAACGTTGCCATCAACACTAACTACGATAGACACTATGTCAGTTCCAGCACTTGGCACAGGAACGATGTCGTCAACATTGACTACGATCGACAGTACTTCAGTTAAAACACAAGGCACAGAAACGTTGTCTTCAATATCAACTATTATCGACATTACGACAGTGCCAACATTTGGCACAGAAACGGTGTCATCTACGATTGACAAAACGTTCATTAAAATATTTGACACAGACACGTCGGCGATATCCTCAACTGCAGTCATCATTACGTATGTTCCATTATTTGGCACAGAAACTTTGTCGTCAAAGCTAACTACGTCCGACACTACGTCTGTTCCAAAATATGGTACACAAATATTGTCGTCAACATCAACTATGGTCCACACTACAATTCCATCACAAGGTATAGAATCGTTGTTGTCAACACATACCTCGATCGACACTACATCAATTCAAACATATAGCATTAAATCACTGTCGTCAAGGCATTCTAAGATAGATAACATGTCAGTTTCAACATTTGACACAGAAACGTTGTCGTCAATATCAGCTACGATCGACACTACGTCAGTTCCAACATTTGGTACAGGAACGTTGCCATCAACATCAGCTAGGATCGACACTACGTCAGTTCCAACTTTTGGTACAGCTACGTTGTCGTCAACATCAGCTACGATCGTCACTACGTCAGTTCCAACATTTGGTACAGATACGTTATCGTCAACACCAGCTAAGAACAACACTACGTCAGTTCCAACATTTCGTACAGATACGTTGTCATCAACATCAGCTACGATCGTCACTACGTCAGTTACAACATTTGGCACAGGTACGTTGTCTTATACATCAACTACGATCGTCACTACGTCAGTTCCAACATTTGGTACAGATATTTTGACGTCAACACAAGCTACGATAGTCAATATGTCAGTTCCAAAATTTGGTACAGATACATTGTCGTCAACACCAGCTACGAACGTCACTATGTCAGTTCCAAAATTTGGTACAGATACGTTGTCGTCAACATCAACTCTGGTCGACACTACCTCAATGCCAACACAAGGTACAGAATCGTTGTTGTCAACTCATACCGCGATCGACACTACATCAGTTAAAACATATGGCACTGAATCACGGTCGTCAATGCAGTCTAAGATTGACACTAGGTCGGATCCAACATTTGACATAGAAACGTTGTCGTCAACACCAGCTATGATCGCCACTACCTCAGTTCCAATATTTGGTGCAGATACGTTGTCGCCAACATCAGCTACGATTGTCACTACGACAGTTCCAACATTTGGTACGGATACGTTATCGTCAACATCAGGTACGATCGACACTATGTCAGTTCCAACATTTGGTACAGATACGTTGTCGTCAACACAAGCTATGACCAACACTATGTCAGTTTCAGTATTTAGTAAAGATACGTTGTCGCCAACATCAGATACGATCATCGTCACTACATCAGTTGCAACATTTGGTACAGAGACGTTGTCGTCAACATCAGCAACGATCGACAGTACGTCAGTTGCAACATTTGGTACAGAAACGTTTTCATCAACATCAGCTACGATCGTCACTACATCAATTCAAACATTTTGTACAGATACGTTCTCATCAACATCAGCTACGAGCATCACCACGTCATTTCCAACATTTGGTACAGATACGTTGTCGTCAACACAAGCTGCGATCGACACTATGTCAGTTTCAACATTTGGTACAGATACGTTGTCGCCAACATCAGCTACGATCGTCATTACGTCACTTCCAACATTTAGTACAGATGCAATTGTCACAACGTCAGTTCCAACATTTGGTACATATACGTTGTCGTCAGCATCAGCTACGATCGTCACTACGTCAGTTCCAACATTTGGTACAGATACGTTGACGTCAACACCAGCTACGATTGTCACTACATCAGTTCCAACATTTGGTACAGATACGTTATCGTCAACATCAGCTATGATCGTCACTATGTTAGTTCCAACATTTGGTACAGATACGTTGTCGTTAACATCAGCTACGATCGACACTACGTCAGTTCCAACATTTGGTACATATACATTGTCGTCAACATCAGCTACGGTCGTCACTATGTCAGTTCCAACATTTGGTACAGATACGATGTCGTCAACATCAACTACGATCGTGCCTTCGTCAGTTTCAACAATTGTAACAGAAACGTTAACTTCAAGACTCAGTACGGTCGATACCACGTCAGTTCCAACATTAGACACAGAAAGGTTGTCGCCAACATCAGCTACGATCATCGTCACTACGCCAGTTCCTACATTTGGTACCGAACCTTTGTCGTCAACATCAGCTACGATCGTCACTACGTCAGTTCCAACATTTGTTACAGATACGTTGTCGTCAACACCAGCTACGACCGTCATTACGTCAGTTACAACATTTGGTACAGATACATTTTCGTCAACACCAACTACGATTGTCACTACGTCAGTTCCAACATTTGGTACAGATACGTTATCGTCAACACCAGCTACGATCGTCACTACGTCAGTTCCAACATTTGGTACAGATACGTTGTCGCCAACATCAGCTACGATCGTCATTACGTCACTTCCAACATTTAGTACAGATGCAATTGTCACAACGTCAGTTCCAACATTTGGTACATATACGTTGTCGTCAGCATCAGCTACGATCGTCACTACGTCAGTTCCAACATTTGGTACAGATACGTTGACGTCAACACCAGCTACGATTGTCACTACATCAGTTCCAACATTTGGTACAGATACGTTATCGTCAACATCAGCTATGATCGTCACTATGTTAGTTCCAACATTTGGTACAGATACGTTGTCGTTAACATCAGCTACGATCGACACTACGTCAGTTCCAACATTTGGTACATATACATTGTCGTCAACATCAGCTACGGTCGTCACTATGTCAGTTCCAACATTTGGTACAGATACGATGTCGTCAACATCAACTACGATCGTGCCTTCGTCAGTTTCAACACTTGTAACAGATACGTTAACTTCAAGACTCAGTACGGTCGATACCACGTCAGTACCAACATTAGACACAGAAAGGTTGTCGCCAACATCAGCTACGATCATCGTCACTACGCCAGTTCCTACATTTGGTACCGAACCTTTGTCGTCAACATCAGCTACGATCGTCACTACGTCAGTTCCAACATTTGTTACAGATACGTTGTCGTCAACACCAGCTACGACCGTCATTACGTCAGTTACAACATTTGGTACAGATACATTTTCGTCAACACCAACTACGATTGTCACTACGTCAGTTCCAACATTTGGTACAGATACAGTGTCGTCAACATCAGCTACGATCGTCACTACGTCAATTCCAACATTTGGTACAGGTACCTTATCATCAACACCAGCTACTATCGTCACAACGTCCGTTCCAACATTTGGTACTGATACGTTGTCATCAACATCAACTACGATCTTCACTACGTCAGTTCCTGTATTTGGTACGATTACGTTGTCGTCAACATCAGCTGCCATCGTCACTATGTCAGTTCCAACATTTGGTACAACCGTATCGTCAACACCATCTACGATCGTCAAAAAGTCAGTTCCAACATTTGGTACAGACACCTTATCATCAACACCAGCTACGATCGTCACTACGTCAGTTCCAACTTTTAGTACGGATACGTTGTCATCAACATCAGCTACGATCGTCACTACGTCAGTTCCAACATTTGGTACAGATACGTTGTTGTCAACATCAGCTACGATCATTACTACGTCAGTTCCAACATTTGGTACGGATAAGTTGTCGTTAACATCAGGTACGATCGTCACTATGTCAGTTCCAACATTTGGTACGGATACGTTGTCGTCAACATCAGCTACGATATTCACTTCGTCAGTTCCAACATTTGTTACAGACACGTGGTCGTCAACACCATACACGATCGTCACTACGTCAGTTCCAACATTTGGTACATATACATTGTCGTCAACACCAGCTACGAGCGTCACTACGTCAGTTCCAACGTTTGGTACAGATACCTTATTGTCAACACAAGCTACGATCATCACTACGTCAGTTCCAACATTTGGTACCGACACTTTATCGTCAACACCATCTACGATCGTCACTATGTCAGTTCCAACATTTGGTACAGATACTTTGAAGTCAATAACAACTACGATTCTCACTACGTCAGTTCCAACATTTGGTACAGATACTTTGTCGAAAACACCATCTACGATCGTCACTACGTCAGTTACAACATTTCATACAGATAGGTTTTCTTCAACACCAGCTACCATCGTCATTACGACAGTTCCAACATCTGGTACAGATACGTTATCGTCAACACCAGCTACGATCGTCACTACGTCGGTTCCAACATTTGGTACAGATACGTTGTCGTCAACACCAGCTACGATCGTCACTACGTCAGTTCCAACATTTGGTACAGATACGTTGTCGTCAACACCAGCTACCATCGTCACTACGTCAGTTCCAACAATTACATCAACTACGATCGTCACTACGACAGTTCCAACATTTGGTACAGAAACATTTGATACAGAAACGATATCATCAACATCAGCTACGATCGTCACTACGACAGTTCCAACATCTGGTACAGACACTTTGTCGTCAACATCAGATACGATCCTCACTACGTCAGTTCCAACATTTGGTACAGATACTTTATCGTCAACACCATCTACGATCGTCACTATGTCAGATCCAACATTTGGTACAGATACTTTGTCGTCAATATCAACTACGATTCTCACTACGTCAGTTCCAACATTTGGTAAAGATACTTTGTCGTCAACACCATCTGCGATCGTCACTACGTCAGTTCCAACATTTGATACAGATAGGTTTTCTTCAACACCAGCTACCATCGTCTCTACGACAGTTCCACCATCTGGTACAGATACGTTATCGTCAACACCAGCTACGATTGTCACTACGTCGGTTCCAACATTTGGTACAGATACGTTGTCGTCAACACCAGCTACGATCGTCACTACGTCAGTTCCAACATTTGGTACAGATACGTTGTCGTCAACACCAGCTATCATCGTCACTACGTCAGTTCCAACAATTACATCAGCTACGATCGTCACTACGACAGTTCCAACATTTGGTACAGAAACATTTGATACAGAAACGATATCATCAACATCAGCTACGATCGTCACTACGTCAGTTCCAACATTTGGTACAGACACATTGTCATCAACATCAGCTACCATCATCACTACGTCAGTTCCAAAATTTGGTACAGATACGTTGTCATCAACATCAGCTACGATCGTCACTTCGTCAGTTTCAACGGTTGGTGCAGATACGTTATCTTCAAGACTCACTACGATCTTCACTACGTCAGTTCCAAAAATTGACATAGAAACGTTGTCATCAACATCAGCTACGATCGTCACTACGTCAGTTCCAACATTTGGTACACATACGTTATCTTTAAGACTCACTACGATCGTCACTACGTCAGTTCCAAAATTTGACATAGAAACGTTGTCATCAACATCAGCTACGTCAGTTCCAAAATTTGGTACAAATACGATATCTTCAAGACTCACTAAGGTCGACATCACGTCAGTTTCAACATTTGACACAGAAACGTTGTCGTCAGCATCAGCTACGACAATCGTCACTACGTCAGTTCCAACATTTGGTACAGATATGTTGTCGTCAACACCGGCTACGATTGTCACTACATCATTTCCAACATTTGGTACAGATTCGTTATCGTCAACACCAGCTACGATTGTCACTATGTCAGTTCCAACATTTGACACAGAAACGTTGCCGTCAACATCAGCTACGATCATCGTCACTACGTCAGTTCCAACATTTGATATAGAGACGTTGTCTTCAACATCAGCTACGAAAGATACTTCATCAGTTCCAACATTTGATACAGATACGTTGTCATCAACATCAGCTATGATATTCACTACGTCAGTTCCAAAATTTGGTACTGATACGTTGTCATCAACATCAGCTACGATCGTCACTTCGTCAGTTCAAACATTTGGTAGAGATACCTTATTGTCAACACCAGCTACGATCGTTACTACGTCAGTTCGAACAATTACATCAGCTACGATCGTCACTACGACAGTTCCAACATTTGGTACAGAAACATTTGATACGGAAACGATATCATTAACATCAGCTACGAACGTCACTACGTCAGTTCCAACATTTGGTACAGATACATTGTCATCAACATCAGCTACGATCGTCACTACGTCAGTTCCAAAATTTGGTACTGATACGTTGTCATCAACATCAGCTACGATCGTCACTACGTCAGTTCAAACATTTGGTAGAGATACCTTATTGTCAACACCAGCTACGATCGTCACCACGTCAGTTCCAACATTTGGTACAGACACTTTGTCATCAACATCAGCTACGGTCCTCAGTACGTCAGTTCCAACATTTGGTACAGATACTTTATCGTCAACACCATCTACAATCGTCACTATGTCAGTTCCAACATTTGGTACAGATACTTTGTCGTCAACATCAACTACGATTCTCACTACGTCAGTTCCAACATTTGGTACAGATACTTTGTCGTCAACACCATCTACGATCGTCACTACGTCAGTTGCAATATTTGGTATAGATACGTTGTATTCAACACCAGCTAGGATCGTCACTACGTCAGTTCCATCATTTGGTACAGATACGTTGTCGTCACCACCAGCTACGATCGTCACTACGTCAGTTCCAACATTTGGTACAGATACGTTGTCGTCAACACCAGCTACGATCGTCACTACGACAGTTCCAACATTTGGTACAAAAACGTTGTCGTCAACACCAGCTACGATCGTCACTACGTCAGTTCGAACAATTACATCAGCTACGATCGTCACTACGACAGTTCCAACATTTGGTACAGAAACATTTGATACGGAAACGATATCATCAACATCAGCTACGAACGTCACTACGTCAGTTCCAACATTTGGTACAGATACTTTGTCATCAACATCAGCTACGATCGTCACTACGTCAGTTCCAAAATTTGGTACTGATACGTTGTCATCAACATCAGCTACGATCGTCACTACGTCAGTTCCAAAATTTGGTACAAATACGTTATCTTCAAGACTCACTAAGGTCGACATCACTTCAGTTTCAACATTTGACACAGAAATGTTGTCATCAGCATCAGCTACGATCATCGTCACTACGTCAGTTCCAACATTTGGTACAGATATGTTGTCGTCAACACCGGTTACGATTGTCACTACATCATTTTCAACATTTGGTACAGATTCGTTATCGTCAACACCAGCTACGATTGTCACTATGTCAGTTCCAACATTTGATACAGATACGATGTCGTCAATATCAGCTGCTATTGTTAATACTTTAAATCCAACATTTGGTACAGATTCGTTATCGTCAACATCAGATACGATCGTCACTTCGTCAGTTCCAAAATTTGGTACTGATACGTTGTCATCAACATCAGCTACGATCGTCACTACGTCAGTTCAAACATTTGGTAGAGATACCTTATTGTCAACACCAGCTACGATCGTCACCACGTCAGTTCCAACATTTGGTACAGACACTTTGTCATCAACATCAGCTACGGTCCTCAGTACGTCAGTTCCAACATTTGGTACAGATACTTTATCGTCAACACCATCTACAATCGTCACTATGTCAGTTCCAACATTTGGTACAGATACTTTGTCGTCAACATCAACTACGATTCTCACTACGTCAGTTCCAACATTTGGTACAGATACTTTGTCGTCAACACCATCTACGATCGTCACTACGTCAGTTGCAATATTTGGTATAGATACGTTGTATTCAACACCAGCTAGGATCGTCACTACGTCAGTTCCATCATTTGGTACAGATACGTTGTCGTCACCACCAGCTACGATCGTCACTACGTCAGTTCCAACATTTGGTACAGATACGTTGTCGTCAACACCAGCTACGATCGTCACTACGACAGTTCCAACATTTGGTACAAAAACGTTGTCGTCAACACCAGCTACGATCGTCACTACGTCAGTTCGAACAATTACATCAGCTACGATCGTCACTACGAGAGTTCCAACATTTGGTACAGAAACATTTGATACGGAAACGATATCATCAACATCAGCTACGAACGTCACTACGTCAGTTCCAACATTTGGTACAGATACTTTGTCATCAACATCAGCTACGATCGTCACTACGTCAGTTCCAAAATTTGGTACTGATACGTTGTCATCAACATCAGCTACGATCGTCACTACGTCAGTTTCAAAATTTGGTACAAATACGTTATCTTCAAGACTCACTAAGGTCGACATCACTTCAGTTTCAACATTTGACACAGAAATGTTGTCATCAGCATCAGCTACGATCATCGTCACTACGTCAGTTCCAACATTTGGTACAGATATGTTGTCGTCAACACCGGTTACGATTGTCACTACATCATTTTCAACATTTGGTACAGATTCGTTATCGTCAACACCAGCTACGATTGTCACTATGTCAGTTCCAACATTTGATACAGATACGATGTCGTCAATATCAGCTGCTATTGTTAATACTTTAAATCCAACATTTGGTACAGATTCGTTATCGTCAACATCAGATACGATCGTCACTTCGTCAGTTCCAAAATTTGGTACTGATACGTTGTCATCAACATCAGCTACGATCGTCACTACGTCAGTTCAAACATTTGGTAGAGATACCTTATTGTCAACACCAGCTACGATCGTCACCACGTCAGTTCCAACATTTGGTACAGACACTTTGTCATCAACATCAGCTACGGTCCTCAGTACGTCAGTTCCAACATTTGGTACAGATACTTTATCGTCAACACCATCTACAATCGTCACTATGTCAGTTCCAACATTTGGTACAGATACTTTGTCGTCAACATCAACTACGATTCTCACTACGTCAGTTCCAACATTTGGTACAGATACTTTGTCGTCAACACCATCTACGATCGTCACTACGTCAGTTGCAATATTTGGTATAGATACGTTGTATTCAACACCAGCTAGGATCGTCACTACGTCAGTTCCATCATTTGGTACAGATACGTTGTCGTCACCACCAGCTACGATCGTCACTACGTCAGTTCCAACATTTGGTACCGATACGTTGTCGTCAACACCAGCTACGATCGTCACTACGACAGTTCCAACATTTGGTACAAAAACGTTGTCGTCAACACCAGCTACGATCGTCACTACGTCAGTTCGAACAATTACATCAGCTACGATCGTCACTACGACAGTTCCAACATTTGGTACAGAAACATTTGATACGGAAACGATATCATCAACATCAGCTACGAACGTCACTACGTCAGTTCCAACATTTGGTACAGATACTTTGTCATCAACATCAGCTACGATCGTCACTACGTCAGTTCCAAAATTTGGTACTGATACGTTGTCATCAACATCAGCTACGATCGTCACTACGTCAGTTCCAAAATTTGGTACAAATACGTTATCTTCAAGACTCACTAAGGTCGACATCACTTCAGTTTCAACATTTGACACAGAAATGTTGTCATCAGCATCAGCTACGATCATCGTCACTACGTCAGTTCCAACATTTGGTACAGATATGTTGTCGTCAACACCGGTTACGATTGTCACTACATCATTTTCAACATTTGGTACAGATTCGTTATCGTCAACACCAGCTACGATTGTCACTATGTCAGTTCCAACATTTGATACAGATACGATGTCGTCAATATCAGCTGCTATTGTTAATACTTTAAATCCAACATTTGGTACAGATTCGTTATCGTCAACATCAGATACGATCGTCACTTCGTCAGTTTCAACATTTGACGCAGAAATGTGGTCGTCAACATCAGCTACGATCATCGTCACTACGTCAGTTCCAACATTTGATACAGAGACGTTGTCTTCAACATCAGCAATGAAAGACACTTCATCAATTGCAACATTTGGTACAGATACATTGTCATCAACATCAGCTACGATCGTCACTATGTCAGTTTCAACATTTGACACAGAAATGTTGTCGTCAACATCAGCTACGATCATCGTCACTACGTCAGTTCCAACATTTGATACAGAGACGTTGTCTTCAACATCAGCTACGAAAGACACTTCATCAGTTCCAACATTTGGTACAGATACGTTGTCGTCAACATCAGCTATGATATTCACTACGTCAGTTCCAACATTTGTTACAGACACGTGGTCGTCAACACCATATACGATCGTCACTACGTCAGTTCCAACATTTGGTAGAGATACCTTATTGTCAACACCAGCTACGATAGTCACTACGTCAGTCCCAACATTTGGTACAGACACTTTCTCGTCAACATCAGCTACGATTCCCACTACGTCAGTTCCAACATTTGATACAGATAATTTGTCGTCAACACCATCTACGATCGTCACTACGTCAGTTGTAATATTTGGTATAGATACGTTGTATTCAACACCAGCTACGATCGTCACTACGTCAGTTCCATCATTTGGTACAGATACGTTGTCGTCAACACCAGCTACGATCGTCACTACGTCAGTTCCAACATTTGGTACAGATACGTTGTCGTCAACACCAGCTACGATCATCACTACGACAGTTCCAACATTTGGTACAAATACGTTGTCGTCAACACCAGCTACGATCGTCACTACGTCAGTTCCAACAATAATATCAGCTACGATCGTCACTACGACGGTTCCAACATTTGGAACAGAAACATTTGATACGGAAACGATATCATCAACATCAGCTACGAACGTCACTACGTCAGTTCAAACATTTGGTACAGATACACTGTCATCAACATCATCTACGATCGTCACTACGTCAGTTCCAAAATTTGGTACTGATACGTTGTCATCAACATCAGCTACGATCGTCACTTCGTCAGTTTCAACGATTGGTACAGATACGTTATCTTCAAGACTCACTACGATCTTCATTACGTCAGTTCCAACATTTGACACAGAAACGTTGTCATCAACATCAGCTACGATCGTCACTACGTCAGTTCCAACATTTGACACAGAAACGTTGTCATCAACATCAGCTACGATCGTCACTACGTCATTTCCATCATTTGACACAGAAACGTTGTCATCAACATCAGCTACGATCGTCACTACGTCAGTTCCAAAATTTGGTACAAATACGTTATCTTCAAGACTCACTAAGGTCGACATCACGTTAGGTCCAGCATTTGACGCAGAAACGTTGTCGTCAGCATCAGCTACGATAATCGTCACTACGTCATTTCCAACATTTGGTACAGATATGTTGTCGTCAACACCGGCTACGATTGCCACTACATCTTTTCCAACATTTGGTACAGATTCGTTGTCGTCAACACTAGCTAGGATTGTCACTATGTCAGTTCCAACATTTGATACAGAGACGTTGTCTTCAACATCAGCTACGATCGTCACTACGTCAGTTCCAACATCTGGTACAGATACTTTTTCGTCATCATCAGCTATGATCATCGTCACTACTTCAGTTGCAACATTTGGTATAGAGACGTTGTCGTCAGCATCAGCTACGATCGACACTACGTTAGTTCCAACATTTGGTACATATACATTGTCATCTACATCAGCTACGGTCGTCACAACGTCAGTTCCAACCTTTGACACAGAAACGTTGTCGTCAGTATCAGCTACGACCACGCTCACTACGTCATTTCCAACATTTCGTACAAAAACGTTGGCATCAACACCAGCCACGATCGTCACTACATCAGTTCCAACATTTGGTACAGATACGTTATCGTCAACATCAGCTACGATCTTCACTACGTCAGTTCCAACATTGGGTACAGATACGTTGTCGTCAATATCAGGTACGATCGTCACTACGTCAGTTCCAACATTTGGTTTGAAGACGATGTCGTCAACACCAGCTACGATACTCACGAAGTCAGTTCCAACATTTGGTACAGATACGTTGTTGTCAACATCAGCTACGATCGTCACTACGTCAGTTCCAACATTTGTTACAGATACGTTGTCGTCAACACTAGCTACGATCGTCACTACGTCAGTTCAAACATTTGATACAGATACCTTATTGTCAACAGCAGCTACGATCATCACTGCGTTAGTTAAAACATTTGGTACAGACACTTTGTCGTCAACACCATCTACGATCGTCACTACGACGGATCCAACATTTGGTACAGAAACCTTATCGTCTACACCATCTACGATCGTCACTACGTCAGTTCCAACATCTGGTACAGATACGTTGTCGTCAACATCAGCTACGATCGTCACTTCGTCAGTTTCAACATTTGACACAGAAACGTTGTCGTCAACATCAGCTACGATCATCGTCGCTACGTCAGTTCCAACATTTGATACAGAGACGTTGTCTTCAACATCAGCTATGAAAAACACATCATCATTTCCAACATTTGGTACAGATACATTGTCATCAACATCAGCTACGATCGTCACTACGTCAGTTCCAACATTTGGTACAGATACATTGTCATCAACATCAGCTACGATCGTCACTACGTCAGTTCCAACATCTGGTACAGATACTTTTTCGTCATCATCAGCTATAATCATCGTCACTACTTCAGTTGCAACATTTGGTATAGAGACGTTGTCGTCAGCATCAGCTACGATCGACACTACGTTAGTTCCAACATTTGGTACATATACATTGTCATCTACATCAGCTACGATCGTCACAACGTCAGTTCCAACCTTTGACACAGAAACGTTGTCGTCAGTATCAGCTACGACCAGCGTCACTACGTCATTTCCAACATTTCGTACAGAAACGTTGTCATCAACATCAGCTACGATTATCACTACGGCAGTTGCAACATTTGGTACAAATACGTTGTCGTCAACAACAGCTATGATCGACACTACGTCAGTTCCATCATTTGGTACAGATACGCTGTTGTCAACATCAGCTACGATCGACACTACCTCAGTTCCAACATTTGGAACAGCTACGTTGTCGTCAACATCAGCTACGATCGTCACTATGTCAGTTCCAACATTTGGTACAGAAGCATTTCGTACAGAAACGATATCATCAACAAAAGCTACGATCGTCACTACGTCAGTTCCAACATTTGGTACAGATACGTTGTCGTCAACACCAGCTACGATCGTCATTACATCAGTTCCAACATTTGGTACAAACACTTTGTCGTCAACATCAGCTACAATCGTCACTATGTCAGTTCCAAGATTTGGTACAGATACCTTATCGTCAACACCAGCTACGATCGTCACTACGTCAGTTACAACATTTGGTACAGACTCTTTGTCGTCAACATCAGCTACAGTCGTCACTACGTCAGTTCCAACATTTGGTACAGATATTTTATCGTCAACACCATCTACGATCGTCACTATGTCAGTTCCAACATTTGGTACAAATATTTTGTCGTCAAAATCATCTACGATTCTCACTACTTCAGTTCCAACATTTGATAAAGATAGGTTTTCTTCAACACCAGCTACGATCGTCACTACGTCAGTTCCAACATTTGGTACAGATAGGTTTTCTTCAACACCAGCTACGATCGTCACTACAATAGTTCCAACATTTGCTACAGATAGGTTTTCTTCAACACCAGGTACGAACGTCATTACGACAGTTCCAACATTTGGTACAGATACGTTGTCGTCAACACCAGCAACGATCGTCACTACGTCAGTTCCAACATTTGGTACAGATACCTTGTCGTCAACACCAGCTACGATCGTCACTACATCAGTTCCAACATTTGGTACAGATACTTTATCGTCAACACCAGCTACGATCTTCACTACGTCAGTTCCACCATTTGGTACAGATACATTGTTGTCAACACCAGCTACGATCGTCACTACGTCAGTTCCAACATTTGGTACAGATACGTTGTCGTCAACACCAGTTACGATCGTCACTACGTCAGTTCCACCATTTGGTACAGATACATTGTTGTCAACACCAGCTACGATCGTCACTACGTCAGTTCCAACATTTGATACAGATACGTTGTCGTCAACATCAGCTACAATCGACACTATGTCAGTTCCAACAATTGACACAGAAGCGTTGTCGTCAACACCAGCTATGATCGTCTCTACGACAGTTCCAACATTTGGGACAGATATGTTGTCGTCAACACCAGCTACGATCGACACAGCGTCAGTTCCAACATTTGGTACAGATATGTTGTCGTCAACACCAGCTACGATCGTCACTACGTCAGTTACAACATTTGGTACAGATAACTTATCGTCAACACCAGCTGCGATCGTCACTACATCAGTTACAACATTTGGTACAGACACTGTGACGTCAACATCAGCTACAGTCGTCACTACGTCAGTTCCAACATTTGGTACAGATATTCTATCGTCAACACCATCTACGAACGTCACTACGTCAGTTCCAACATTTGGTACAGATAGGTTTTCTTCGACACCAGCTACGATCGTCACCACAACAGTTCCAACATTTGGTACAGATAGGTTTTCTTCAACATCAGATACGATCGTCATTACGACAGTTCCAACATTTGGTACAGATACGTTGTCGTCAACACCAGCTACGATCAACGCTACGTCAGTTCCTACATTTGGTACAGAAACGTTAGCGTCAACACCAGCTACGATCGTCACTACATCAGTTCCAACATTTGGTACAGATACTTTATCGTCAACACCAGCTACGATCTTCACTACGTCAGTTCCACCATTTGGTACTGATACGTTGTCGTCAACATCAGCTACAATCGACACTATGTCAGTTCCAACATTTGACACTGAAGCGTTGTCGTCAACATCAGCTACGATCGTCACTACGTCAGTTCCAACATTTGGTACGGATACTTTGTCGTCAACACCAGCTACGATCGTCACTACGTCAATTGCGATATTTGTTACCGACACGTTGTCGTCAATACCATATACGATCGTCACTACATCAGTTCCAACATTTGGCACAGATACCTTATCGTCAACACCAGCTACGATCGTCACTACGTCAGTTACTACATTTGGTACAGACTCTTTGTCGTCAACATCAGCTACAGTCGGTACTACGTCAGTTCCAACATTTGATACAGATATTTTATCGTCAACACCATCTACGATCGTCACTATGTCAGTTCCAACATTTGGTACAAATATTTTGTCGTCAAAATCAGCTGCGATTCTCACTACTTCAGTTCCAACGTTTGATACAGCAACGTTGTCGTCAACACCAGCTGCGATCGTCACTACGTCAGTTCCAACATTTGGTACAGATAGGTTTTCTTCAACACCAGCTACGATCGTTACTACAATAGTTCCAACATTTGGTACAGATATGTTGTCGTCAACACCAGCTACGATCGTCACTACGTCAGTTCCAACATTTGGTACAGATACGTTGTCGTCAACACCAGCTACGATCGTCACTACATCAGTTCCAACATTTGGTACCGATACGTTATCGTCAACACCATCTACGATCTTCACTACGTCAGTTCCACCATTTGGTACAGATACATTGTCGTCAACACCAGCTACGATCGTCACTACGTCAGTTCCAACATTTGGTACAGATACGTTGTCGTCAACACCAGCTACGATCGTCACGACGTCAGTTCCAACATTTGATACAGATACGTTGTCGTCAACATCAGCTACAATCGACACTATGTCAGTTCCAACATTTGACACTGAAGCGTTGTCGTCAACACCAGCTATGGTCGTCTCTACGTCAGTTCCAACATTTGGGACAGATATGTTGTCGTCAACACCAGCTACGATCGACACAGCGTCAGTTCCAACATTTGGTACAGATATGTTGTCGTCAACACTAGCTACGATCGTCACTACGTCAGTTCCAACATTTGTTACAGATAACTTATCGTCAACACCAGCTACGATCGTCACTACGTCAGTTACAACATTTGGTACAGACATTGTGTCCTCAAAATCAGCTACAGTCGTCAATACGTCAGTTCCAACATTTGGTACAGATATTTTATCGTCAACACCATCTACGATCGTCACTATGTCATTTCCAACATTTGGTACAAATATTTTGTCGTCAACCACAGCTACGATTCTCACTACTTCAGTTCCAACATTTGATACAGATACGTTGTCGTCAACACCAGTTGCGATCGTCACTACGTCAGTTCCAACATTTGGTACAGATAGGGTTTCTTCGACACCAGCTACGATCCTCACTACAACAGTTCCAACATTTGGTACAGATAGGTTTTCTTCAACACCATCTAGGATCGTCATTACGACAGTTCCGACATTTGATACAGATACGTTGTCGTCAACACCAGTTACGATCGTCACTACGTCAGTTCGTACATTTGGTACAGATACGTTGTCGTCAACACCAGCTACGATCGTCACTACATCAGTTCCAACATTTGGTACAGATACGTTATCGTCAACACCAGCTACGATCTTCACTACGTCAGTTCCACCATTTGGTACAGATACGTTGTCGTCAACACCAGCTACGATCGTCACTACGTCAGTTCCAACATTTGGTACAGATATGTTGTCGTCAACACCAGCTACGATCGTCACGACGTCAGTTCCAACATTTGATACAGATACGTTGTCGTCAACATCAGCTACAATCGACACTATATCAGTTCCAACATTTGACACTGAAGCGTTTTCGTCAACACCAGCTATGATCGTCTCTACGTCAGTTCCAACATTTGGGACAGATATGTTGTCGTCAACACCAGCTACGATCGACACATCGTCAGTTCCAACATTTGGTACGGATATGTTGTCCTCAACATCTGCTACGATCGACACTACGTCAATTCCAACATTTGGTACAGATATGTTGTCGTCAACACCAGCTACGATCGACACTACGTCAGTTCCAACATTTGGTACAGATATGTTGTCGTCAACATCAGCTACGATCGACACTACGTCAGTTCCAACATTTGTTACAGATACGTTGTCGTCAACATCGGGTACTATCGACACTACCTCAGTTGCAACATTTGATACAGCTACGTTGTCGTCAACAGCTATGATCGACACTACGTCAGTTCCAACATTTGGTACAGATATGTTGTCGTCAACATCAGCTACGATCGACACAGCGTCCGTTCCAACATTTGGTACAGATATGTTGTCGTCAACATCAGCTACGATCGACACTACGTCAGTTCCAATATTTGGTACATATATGTTGTCGTCAACATCATCTACGATCGACACAGCGTCAGTTCCAACATTTGGTACAGATATGTTGTCGTCAACATCAGCTAAGATCGACACTACGTCAGTTCCAACATTTGGCACAGATACGTTGTCGTCAACATCAGCTATGGTCGACACTACGTCCGTCCCAACATTTGACAAAGAAACCTTGTCGTCAACATCAGCTATGGTCGACACAACGTCAATTCCAACAGTTGACACTAAAACGTTGTCGTCAACATCAGCTATTATCGTTACTGCGTCAGTTACAACATTTGACAAAGAAATGTTATCGTCAACGTCAGCTATGGTCGACACTACGTCAATTCCAACATTTGGAACAGAAACTTTGTCGTCAACATCAACTACGATCGTCACTCTGTCAGTTCCAACATTTGGAACAGGTACGTTATCGGCAACACCAGCTACGATCGTCACTATGTCAGTTCCAACATTTGGTACAGATACGTTTTCATCAACACCAGCTACGATCGTCACTACGTCAGTTCCACCATTTGGTACAGATACGTTGTCGTCAACACCAGCTACGATCGTCACTACGTTAGTTCCAATATTTGGTACAGATACGTTGTCATCAACACCAGCTACGATCGTCACTACGTCAGTTCCAACATTTGATACCTATACGTTGTCGTCAACATCAGCTACACTCGACACTATGTCAGTTCCAACATTTGACACAGAAGCGTTGTCGTCAACACCAGCTATGAGCGTCACTACGTCAGTTCCAACATTTGAGACTGATACGTTTTCATCAACACCAGCTACGATGGACACCATGTCAGTTCCAACATTTGGTACAGATACGTTGTCGTCAACATCAGCTACGATCGTCACTTCGTCAGTTCCAAAAGTTTTGTCCAGTTTACAGTCCAGTTTCACACATTCCACCCAAGCAAAAACTTCAGAAACACCGTCTACGACTGACCATATTAGTACTACACCATCATCAAGCGTTGTTACTGCTTCAATCTCATCTGTAGTGACTGTTCCTTCTGTGAATATATCCACTTTACTGTCTATCGGCATCCAACTGAAAATATCCGTCGATATATATGGAAGAAAGTTTCTGCAAGACATAAAAATCGGTACGTGTTTTAGAATTAAATAATTTTGGAAAGCTTTCTTTTAATCGGGTATGATTATTCGTTATATTGACTCGATTTTGATTATAAAGACACCACTACCTATTCATAAAAAAATGTTTTTAATATATTGAACTTGAGATCTGAATTTGAATTCGGAATTATTACCTTGGAATCAGACCTACTATCTAGTTCAATAAATTGTTGAATTTATGTGCTAACGTTTGATTTAATAATAATCATGTGATTGAATTGATGATTAATACTTTTACACCGTACATACTCAGGGCTGCTGTTGTGTTATAGCGAAGGATTGGCAACTGTGAATGGTGCAGAACGGAGGCGAAAGAGGCGTGATGATGACAGTCCTTCACGTAATCTGCAAATACAGGTCAGATACTTTAGGAATGAAATGCGCTCTTTTGGTTTTCAAAAATATTTGGGTGGTTTAAAGCGTTTGGAGTCCGAAGGAGTCCCAATGAAAACCAAAAGAGTGCTTCGGACTCCACACACTTTAAACCACCCAAATATTTTTCATACCCCAATGAAAACCAAAAGAGCGCATTTCATTCCTTATATTTACATAAATATTTACCTTTAAAATGGCGTTGATTTCTTCTCTATATACGCCAGATTTACTATTTATTTCGAAAAAATAATTTATTATTCTGGGATTTTTATGGAGTAAAATGTAACAGCCGTTACGATCGGCAACATTTTAGACACACCCCTCATGTGCAATATTCTATTAAGTTAAGCTCCGCCCATCATCCAATGAAAACCGTAAAGGGCATATCATGAGGTATTCCGAAGGTAATGGTATTCATCGGAAAAGTAAATGCAGCGTGTCAAATAAGATTCATCGTAACGAATGCAATAGCGATGTAAATATATGTCGATACATCACATAAAACACAAACAGGCATAAGACAATCTAGTTTGTTCAAAAAGCATGCGTGGGTTCCGCTCTTTTCTACACAATCTGAATATTTGAAAAAAACGAAAAATACCCACAAATTCATTCTTTATATCCACCGATATTCAAACATGTGCATGCAGTTTAAAAAGCAAAAATATGTTTTATTGTTTACATAAATCTAATCTGATACTTTATGATTGCCTTTGTCCGTTTTACATTATATATGACAACAGTACTGTTGCCATGGTAATTATATATTTGATCCCGACTGTTTTTAAATGTATTTTCTTTTTTTATACTGAAAGGAAAAAGAAACGCATAATCAAAGAATTGCATATACAACACTATTATATATATCTAATTCCACGTAATATTCCAGATATTTGTACAAAAAGGGGCTATAACTAGTTACAGAAAGGACAACTCTGTTATGTAGTAGACCTTTTAATCAAAGTATACTTTGTTAAACGAAATTCATAAATGTTCAAGTTTCGCTTGAAAAAGTCACGCCATTTCAGTATTGTTTTCAATGTTAAGAGATTGCATCGTTTTAAAGACTAAGTTTGCTCACCTGCTTGAGCCAAATGCGCATTCTGTCGATAATGAAACTTTAAAGGGTTAACCATTGGTGTGTTCGGTGCTGTTTAAACCTTCTTTCCAAAAGGACATGCCCAATGTCGCCCTGTACCATTCGATTAGCAGTAGCATAGTAAACATACAATATATAGCGGAAATATCCATTATGCGTTTCTTTTTCCTTTCAGTATATGTAAAATCAACTCGTGAGAAATGCTTTTAGATTGCCTTGTACTTTTAGCCTTATATATGATAATAATTGCTACTGGAATTATACATTTTACCCAGACGTACGGGCATTATACATTTGACCCAGACGTAGGAGCATTATACATTTGACCCAGACGTAGGAGCATTATACATTTGACCCAGACGTAGGAGCATTATACATTTGACCCAGACGTAGGAGCATTATACATTTGACCCAGACGTACGGGCATTAGACTTACGGGCATTATACATTTGACCCAGACGTACGGGCATTATACATTTGACCCAGACGTACGGGCATTATACATTTGACCCAGACGTACGGGCATTAGACTTACGGGCATTATACATTTGACCCAGACGTACGGGCATTATACATTTGACCCAGACGTACGGGCATTATACATTTGATCCAGACTTACGGGCATTAGACTTACGGGCATTATACATTTGACCCAGACGTACGGGCATTATAAATTTGACCCAGACTTAGGAGCATTATGCATTTGACCCAGACGTACGGGTATTATACATTTGACCCAGACGTACGGGCATTATACATTTGATCGAGACGTACGGGCATTATACATTTTTCCCAGACGTACGGGCATTATACATTTGACCCAGACGTACGGGCATTATACATTTGATCGAGACGTACGGGCATTCTACATTTGACCCAGACGTACGGACATTATACATTTGACCCAGACGTACGGACATTATACATTTTGAACCAGACGTTGTTTTGAAAACGTCGTCGTCTTCTCGGTCATCAGCAGCTTAGAAAGAAACAGAAGCTGGAATTATTGAAAAAACTACATGCACAGTGTTAACTTCTTTTATATGCAAGATGTCACGTGAACAGCAATACAGTATAGAAATGTGTGCAGAAATAAACTATGATGCAGCCGTCTGGTCTGTACAAAGGTTTATCAAAATTGTATTCTTGTAAACAGTGATTTTTCAGGATTTCTTTTTATAATTATTTTACCCAAAACCAGGCCTTAACCTACTATTGCCAGACGTCTACCGGAGCAAAAAAGTGTCGATAGGCGTCAGCTGTTTTAAAAGTCGTTATTATAATTTAGAATATGTCACCCGGCCACATACCGACCTACGTGGACTGTATGTGTATAAACACTATTTTCTCACATCTCAGAGCAGAGTCACAATGTTCCCAGCGTCTCCGTGGCCGAATGGTTAACGACGTTGCGTTGTAAACCTTCACCTCTCATCGCTGCGGGTTCGAATCCCACTGGGAGCTCGACTTGTAAGTGAGGAAGTGTCGATTCTTACGGATGGCGGGAGGTGTTCAGTACTGGTTCTACCCAGGAAAAGTGGGTGGTCTGCCTCCACCACAAAAAAATCGACCGTCATATATAACGTACATGTGTTGAAAATGACGTAAAACACCATACAAACAAACAAAACAAACACAATGTTCCTCCTTAAACACAGGATACCGATGTGGTCCCCTTAACATAGGATATCAAAGTGGTCCCCTTAACACAGGATACCGTTGTGGGTCCCTTAACACAGGATACCGTTGTGAACCTCTTAACACAGGATACCACTGTGATCCCTTTAACACAGGGTTGTGATCGCCTTAACACAGGATACCGCTGTGATCCCTTAACATAGGATGCCGTTGGGATCCTCTTAACACAGGATACCATTGTGATCGCCTTAACACAGGATACTATCCCCTTAACACAGAATGCCGTTGTGATCGCCTTAACACAGGATACCGTTGTGATCGCCTTAACACAGGATACCTTTGTGGTCCCATTAACACAGGATACGGTTGTGGCCCCCTTAACACAGGATGTCGTTGTGGTTCCCTTAACCCAGGATACCGTTGTGGTTCCCTTAACACAGGATACCGTTGTGGTTCCCTTAACACAGGACACCGTTGTGGTTCCCTTAACACAGGATGCCGTTGTGGTTCCCTTAACCCAGGATACCGTTGTGGTTCCCTTACCACAGGATACCGTTGTGGTTCTCTTAACCCAGATACCGTTGTGGTTCCCTTAACACAGGATACCGTTGTGGTTCCCTTAACTCAGATACCGTTGTGGTTCCCTTAACACAGGATGCTGTTGTGGTTCCCTTAACCCAGATACCGTTGTGGTTCCCTTAACCCAGATACCGTTGTGGTTCCCTTAACACAGGATACCGTTGTGGTTCCCTTAACCCAGGATGCCGTTGTGGTTCCCTTAACCCAGGATGCCGTTGTGGTTCCCTTAACCCAGGATGCCGTTGTGGTTCCCTTAACCCAGGATGCCGTTGTGGTCCCCTTAACACAGGCTACCGTTGTGGTTCCCTTAACACAGGCTACCTTTGTGGTTCCATTAACACATGATACCGGTGTGGTTCCCTTAACACAGGCTACCGTTGTGGGCCCCTTAACACAGGATACCGTTGTGATACTCTGGCAAGTGAGAATGATTAATTTACTCAGACCAAACATTGTTTTACAGGTTACAGACGTACATCGAAGTCTAGAGCAAGCGTCAGAAGTAGACATAGCGTTCTTTCTAATGGAAGATGGTGTCGCTCTAGGGGCAAGTGATGCCCTGTCTGTGTTCTCTACGCTGAGCGTCGTAGAGACGAGTGCTTATCTAACATTTCCGGTATGTATTCAGGATGACCCAAACCTTTATTAAGGCGATACTAGGGTGGAATAGTCGGGGAATAGTACATATGAAACATTCCCGTTACGTATTCTGACCCTGCAGGATACCTCAATCCTGCATTACTGCGCTAATATAGCTGTGCAACTCGGAGAACAGTGCATATCTTACAGTCTCAGTATGTATTCTGACCCTGCAGTATACCTCCATCCTCCATTACGGCGATATCAGTGTGCTGCAACTTGGGGAACAGTGCATATCTTACATTCTCAGTATGTATTCTGATACTGCAGTATATCTCCGTCCTGCATTACGGATATAATAGAGTGGTGCAGATCGGGAAACAATGGATAGCGTACATTCTCAGTCTGTATTCTAACCCTGCAGTATACCTCCATCCTGCATTACGGCGATGATAGGGTGGTGTAACTCGAGGAACAGTGCAGATCTTACATTCTCAGTATGTATTATATCTCCAGCCTGCATTACGGCAATACTAGGGTGGTGCAAGTCGCGGAACAATGCATAGCTTATATTCTCAGTATGTATTCTGACCCTGCAGTATACGTTCATCCTGCATTACGGCGATGATAGGGTGGTGCAACTCGGGGAACAGTGCATATCTGACATTCTCAGTATGTATTATATCTCCAGCCTGCATTACGGCAATACTAGGGTGGTGCAAGTCGCGGAACAATGCATAGCTTATATTCTCAGTATGTATTCTGACCCTGCAGTATACCTTCATCCTGCATTACGGCGATGATAGGGTGGTGCAACTTGGGGAACAGTGCATATCGTACATTATCAGTATGTATTCTGACCCTGCAGGTAGTATACCTCTATCCTGCATTACGACGATACTAGGGTGGTGCAACTCGGAAACAGTGCATAGCTTACATTCTCTGTATGTATTCTGAACCTTTAATACGACCATACTAGGGTGGTGCAACTCAGGGAACAGTGGATATATTACATTCTCAGTATGTATTATGACCCTGCAGTATACGTTCATCCTGCATTACGACGATACTAGGGTGGTGTAAATCGGGGAACAGTGCATATATTACGTTCTCAGTATGTATTCTGTCGGGGAACAGTGCAATTTCAGTATGTATTCTGACCCTGCAGTATACCTCTATCCTGCATTACGGCGATAATAGGGTGGTGCAACTCGGGGAACAGTGCATATCTGACATTCTCAGTATGTATTCTGAACCTTTAATACGACGATACTAGGGTGGTGCAACTCGGGTAACAGTGAATATATTACATTCTCAGTATATATTCTGACCCTGCAGGATACCCACGTACGTTCTATGAAGAACTCGGTTCTTAGATTAATAAAAGAGCCATAGTATGTAGCATAGCAACCCATGTGAGCATATAACCGTTCACATTTATTCTCACAATGCAAGATGTATTATGTTTCAGGTGATAAAACCAGTATCGTTGGTTGTCATGGATACCGAACCACCACCAGAAACCACACCATTCTTCACGACCTTGGCCATTATTCTAATTTGCGTTCCCACCGGATGTGTCGTCATGGCAGCAATTGTTGTATTACTAATGTACTGCCCGAGAAGGAAGGGAAAAAAGGACAGTTCAACAAAATACTGGAAACAGTTCACATCATTAAGCTTGGTAAGAAGACGAATGCAAGCAAAGAATAATGATTAGGTTCACTGCTGCTTGTTATAAATAAGAATGGCCCACACTGACCCTCACAAACCTTTTAGGAGGTGAATAAATGTAGCACCATTAATTTGGTTTAATTTAATAATATTTTATGGCAGATATGTTACAATATATCATTTCAACATTATTATTTTATATATACTAGTATTTCACTCATGTTTAATTCTGCAATATTACATATTTTTCTGTGATTTGTATAAGAAATACTGGGAATAGAACAGCTATATCTACTCGTTTGCTCTTCTGCGAAATATCGCAGTGCGCAACATTGCTCGGCCTTTTCCGTCAGTGGCGGGAATGACTTTCCGATTGTTTCACGGACGTCGTCGTTAGATTACGCCACCAGGAATACCGATTACGGAAATTAACGAAGAGTTCCGGTTCCACTTGTTTTGTTTGATAACGTCGTCTTCAGACTGGTGTAAAAAGGCGTATGTATCATTGCGCACTAAGAACGAAAGAAGGAATGAAAGAAAAATAACAAACATGGAGGTTTTTTTCCGTTTAAATCATCACAAAATATGTAATATATAGTTTAATAACCAGTGTTTTTGAGATACCGGAAATATTTCCCTCGGGAGAGAAATTGCCCCGATATAAGAACTCGTTCTAAAGCACTCGTTCTTATATCGGAGCAATTTCTCTCCCTCGAGAAATATTTCCGGTATCTCAAAAACACTGGAAATTAAATTCTATTTATTTTATATTTGTACGTTATATAAATACATTTTTCTTTAGAGAAAACCGACTCTGGAAGATGTTGAGCTTACGATCGACATTGACAAGGGAGAGGTGGTCTCGAGAAAACCAGACAGTAATATATTCCAATTACTGTCAGGTACCAGAGAAACACAAGAGGGAAACAACGACTCAAAATTACCAGGATATCAAACTTCAATGTTTAATGGAAGTACATCTGTTCGAAGAGCATTTTCTGAGATATTTTCTCCAAGTCGTAGAATGGAACGGTTAAAACAGTTGGGATTCAAAGCGTCCGAAATACGAACACCGCAAGATGGCGTTCCCAAACAGGAAGTTACTACTCTGAATGAATGGCTAGAAATGGTTCATGGTAATAGCACGGACCTTATACAAGATAGTGTTTGTCAGATAAATGAAAATGAATTTAATGCATATCCTTCTGGTGTCGTTATTAACAAGTTTAGCACCAATATCGATAGTACAAACAACATCTCACAAAAGAACAACTTGCCAAAGGCTATGCATAAAAGATCCAACGTCAAGAAATCAAAGAAAAACGATAATTTAAAAGATATCAGAAATGGTCCATTTGAAGCTGTTAGTGAAGCGTATAGTTCAATTGATACGATTAACTACGACGATGTTGCTTCAGTTACATCTGAATCACGATATGAGATTATCGACGAGTGTGATGAAAATGCAGATAGCGATTCTGATATTCGATCTAGGATTGAAAACTTAGTCTACAAATCGGATGAGAGTGATGCCGACAATATGTTCTTTGGAAGCTCGAGTGACGCCGATATTGACAAAGATCTCGGCGATTCGGATATTCGATCTACGATTGAAAACTTAGTTTACAAGTCGGATGAAAGTGATGACGACAATCCGAGCTTTGTACGCACAAATGACGCGTACAGAGAACGCGTTCTAAGCAGAACCAACCAGGACTATGTATTTAATGCCCCGAGGATTCAAGCATATACAAATCCCAAACGCAGTCATCTTGACGGCGTAGATTCAAAGTTTAACCAAACTATACAGAGTAGACGTGCACAAATGCATGCGTCAAGGGATGCGTCAACCAGAAAGCATCGATGTTCAAAATCAAAACATAGACACCAGCAGCAGCCAAATATTCCAGCAGAAGGTTATTGTAACAAAATACTAATGAATCCGTTGTATTCCTCATTAACCCTTGGTGGAAATCCTCGAAGTGTAAATAACTTTGTTGAGGGCGATTTAGAAGACGATGTTTTTAATCCTGTGGAAACCAATCTGGAAGGCCGGGAATATGAAAATGATAACGTCAAGGCCAATGACAATACCGGTCTAGAAGACCCGGATTATACTAGTAATGAAAACAGGAATCTAGAAGACCGTGACAATAGTAATACAGTCACTATGCATAACAACGATAGACAAGACGGGTTTAAACTTGATCAAGGAACGAATGATTATTTAACGTCAGATTCTGATGATATATCTGAAATGGGTCCGACTGCTGGCGTATATAATCCAGTTCTGGCAGAATATCTGCAGCCATGGACAATGGACGATTACCAGCAAACACTTCAAAGGTAAACTTGCGTATTTCAATTTACATTCGAGTTACAAACTAAGCAGCATTTAGAACTGTATGCGATGAGATGGCAGATAAATTAGACGGGCCGAACTCTATCCACTCTATTCACTCCTTCCCTTCACCGTCTCAGCATTTTTTTCTTTATTTCGTATATCTTTTTAATTAAAAACAGCTGGTTGTGTGTATATGTGCTACTCTTTTCATGTTCATTGGTAAATATGAAAGTTGAGAAATAATCTTAATTGGATGACATTCTTTATTATCTTGATACCATCGAGTTGTTCACCAGCTCCAGAAGAAATTGCTTTCTACAGGAAAGAAAACGGTCATTGCGTCAAATGTATTTTGAAAAGCGCAAAACATGAATAGGGCAAAACATGATCCAAAGTGTTTATACTGTAAAAAACTGTTCGAATGTTATATTTATTATGTTGACATCAAAAGCATAAAGAAACATTCACGTCATTGAGAGTAGAAGTATACAACTAAACACAGAAATATGTAAAGGGACTAGAGGGGATCTGAAAGAGTGACTGATGTCAACCCAAATAAAAGGTGTACTTCAATTACATATGCATTAAAGTTAGACTCATGTTACCATCGGTTTAATTATTGTTTGTAAAATGATTTGGTCTGGAAAAAAAACAAATGTTTCTTTTTTTCTTTTCTTTCTTTTTTTTTTTTTTTTTGCTTTTGCTTCTCAGCATCTCGGTGTTAAGGTTCCGTCATTTTCCAGACCAAATTATTTGATTAACAATTAAAAAATTCTAACGGGTCTAGTTGCATACGCGCACTGAAAATAAGTTACAGAAACACATGTTCATGGTTTGGATTGACACTCATAATTCTTCCAGATCCCTCAAGTCCCTTTAAGGTTTTCGGAAAGAAAGTCCCTCCAACTATAATGGTGCGCCTATATATAAGTAGGTCATGATATTTTGTGCGAAATATATGTCCTCTGCCTTTAGAAAACTGTACATGGAAACACTTTCTATTCTTACTATATTCTTATTGTAGTAGATACCATTGTAAGCGATTCGCTTGTAAGGTACTTCTTGATTGTGCTTTTTCAAAAGAAATTGTTTTATGACTATGCTGTTAATTAAAACCTCTTAGATCTCTGTTAAAACCAGACATTATTTCTGTATAGAAATACATAAAAAAAAAATTACGAGGCTGTCAATTTCATTAAAATATTATAATTATTGAATGTTTTAATCAAACCAATATAAAAGTGATTATTGGAGCGTAAGAAATGGATGCGATGATCGAGAAAATGTTCAACGATAACCAATGAGTGATCGCGTGTTAATTTAGATGCGTCCAATCAATAAGCACGTTATATCTAAGCACGTGACGACTTCAATGACGTATATATAAAGACGTAGCTGCGGACAACCTGCATACACTCAAAGAGTTCAGGCGTGCTTCGGTAAGGCTCTTCATATTTAATTTTTATATTGTAAAGCATGTTATTAAATATGAAACTCATCATCATAAAAAAAAAACATTTTTGAATAATATAAATATCCACTCTACATAGATATAATAGGACTTTTACTAGAGTAACGTGATCTGGAAGTTTGTATCACCTCGAGTGGACATGCTATATCAGAAAGAGCTATCGAGGTACTTTAGCATCAGGTGTGGTCCTGGAGATACGGCATATCCACAGGAGGTGATGTATCTTCCAGAACACTTACTCTAGTAATGGTCCTGGAGATACGGCATATCCACAGGAGTTGATGTATCTTCCAGAACACTTACTCCAGTAATGGTCCTGGAGATACGGCATATCCACAGGAGGTGAGGCATCTTCCAGAACACTTACTCTAGTAATGATCCTTATATTATATACCTTTAAAGGAAAGCTCGTAAAATATTATAATACTTTACATGTAGTAGACTAGTTCGTTTACACAGGTAGGCGACGACGTGTATGACGTAGTATTGTGATACGGATTCGGAAAAACTGTAAAGGTGATACAGGGTTTGTATTCCATTACAGGAAAATAAAGTTACTATTGCTTTTTATTAATACTGAGTTCTGCTCAACCCGGGGCTGGGGGTTCTTTTACTAGGAGTATATTATTGATAGGTATCTTTTAGTAATGCATTAATATTCCAGAGTTTACATGATACGATGCTAACAGCAATGTTTCGTGATGTGTCAAATGGAGATGGCGCTGAAGTTGTGGTCCGATTTACGGATGATCAACCGACAGATGTTCCGGTGGGGACGACCGTCATCCCTATACTCGTGGACACGGTGACGTATCGCATCATGCGCCGGTACCATGACCAATATATTACCATCTTCCTTACACAGCATACTTGAGTGTTGAGGTATGTATCATTATTTATTATCTCACTATAATGTAGGTGTTGCACTATAGTGAACGAACTTCAGCTTAACAAAGCTAATATATCTGATAATAACGCTTCTTTTTTTGATTTAGATCTCTCGATTGAAAATGGTGAAATAATTAGCAAAATCTATGACAAGAGAGTTGATTTTAATATTTACATTGTTAATTATCCCCACTTGGATGGGGATGTTCCCCGAGCAACTTCTTATGGGGTGTATGTGTCTCAACTTATTCGTTTTTCAAGAGCTTCTACTCGAGTTGAGGACTTTAATATTCGTAATCTTTGTATAACTAAAAAGCTACTCCATCAGGATTACCGTTACCATAAACTTCGTAAAACCTTTGCAAAATGTTATTATCGTAACCCTGATCTTCTTTCCAAATATAAAAGTAATTTAAGGACTCTTCTGCGACAAGGACTATCACAACCTGACTTCTATGGTGATGTGATTTATAAACTTCGTAAGATTCTTGGTCATAATCACTTTCATACTATCTTTGTTAAACTTGTTAAAAAGTTTATCAAAAGAGGTTCTGACCCTATCATTTTGCAACGTACTGCATGCTTGGTGGTGGACCCTTTTACAGTTCGCCACTTTGCTTTCCTCTTTAATTGTACGGTGACCGGCACGCTGTGGACCTTATGATGACGCCTACCTAAAGCCCATTGGGACGGTGGCGTTTGATGTTTGTCTATGATCTTTTTTTCGTGCCCTTAATGTTGCTCTGGCTTCTGCCAAGTCATTGAGTACCTTCATTGTGGCTTTCTAGGCTATTGTTTTTTGTATTAAATTTACACGAGCATATTTGTGTTTTACTTATATTGCCTATTGATGCTGCCTTGTCGGTTAGAGATTAGATCATGGCGGGGATTTCTTTATTTACACTGTCCTGTTTTAATGGGATGACAGTAGGGTAAGTGTGAGGTTTGGTGCACCCTAGAACCGGTTTAAACACCCCAGTGACCTACTTTGTCACTGACCGTTCCAAAGCGGTAGCTCTATTGTTAATCCTTTTGTGTTTGTGATGTCGTTTGCATTTAATATTACTTTTGCCTTCTTGTTTGTCTGTTTGCGTGTTTGTTTTTGTGTTTTGTGGTAGATGTTATTGTACAATTTATTTAGTTCTAAGAAAGACGATATAAAACTGTTATCTGTATATACACATGTTTGTAAATAAATTAATTTATTATTTAAATATTAAAAGAGCACAAGCAGGCAAAGTTATCCATTAGAACCTGTTATCGATACATAATTTTGCAATATGATCTACGCGCGCGTATATTTCGTTATGAATTTGCATTATGATTGCCAAGCCCTTCTTTCTTGGATGCTGTAGATCTGCTGCTCAACTGATCCTGTACATGTTTGTTTTTAAATTGTAAATATACTGAACAAAATTCCTAATTACTCACTTTTGTATCTTAACTAATATTCTTGTTTTAAATATATTTTAGAATAGTTGTTTGATAAATATTTTGTTTTGACCCATAGTTTGTAAAACATTTATTTTTGGTTTAAACTGTTACATCTTTTGAGAGTTACCCTCCCTTTATATGAAAACATGAAATGACACAAAAATCGAAGTCCGTTTATAAACTTCTTAACATTGGTATGAAATATTATAAAAAAACGACATAAAAAGTTGACCCATTTATTGTGAATTCTCCGTCTACATGAATAATCCTAAATTACCTCCATTTAATTGAATATCGTTTGAAATTCAAGAAAAAAATTCTAAGAAAACACATCGACAGAAAGCTTTAACATATATGTTCATGCAATCAGAGCAGACGATTTACACTCGTTAGTTTGCAGTTTAACCGTATCTCTAATCAAGCGCCAAATACACAAAACAATGAGAATATTATTGACACATTCTTAGGTGAATACTTAGGAATTTTGACTAATATATGCACAGTTTTATATAAAGGAGTAAACAAGAGTTAAATAACAGTGTTTATATTAAAGTTCATTATAACGTAAGAAACACTAGACCATAGACCTAAATACACGTATTTTATATCAACACTGAAGTCGATCTTTTCCTGGCAACTTATTGTGACGTCCTGATGGTGTTTGACCAATCAACAACCTCTAAAACTATTTTATTTCAGATATACGAGTGGCGACGCCCCAGATCTGATACGGGACCGTCTCGTTGATGTATTATCTAACCAGTATAAAATGCACGATCATATTGTTGGAGGAGTCAAAGTCCAGCACTGCATGCAATGTGGCCCACTGTGCTGACAAGAAAAGTGCGAAAGAAGATGCCAAACAAAGAAATGGACATACAACTTGAAATAAAAACACACTCTGAAAGAATACTAACTAGCAGACATAAAAAGGAACTACTAAATACAACAGACACAAGACTAACAGAACACGACGAAAGAAAAAATCGAGGAACAAATATCATCTTATACAACTTACCTGAAAGCCAAAATGAAAATGGCACAATACGCAAAGAAGAAGATGAGGAACACCTTCGAACGCTTGGGACTACACTAGGCATAACCTGAACAGATATTAAAACAAGCTTTAGATTAGGTTCCAAGGCACAAGGTAAAATTAGGCCACATAAAGTATTTCTTGAAAGCAAATCCCAAAGAAGAGAATACTTAAAATAATCCAAAACAACTCATTCCAAGTAATATTTAGCCATACAAATTCAATAACCTATATTATTGTCTGATTATAAGAGAAATAAATTGTCATTTGTTGGTTGCATTGTATTGAGAGAAAAATATCATTCACAACCTTGAAAATATAATTTTGCAATTTAAATACAACGACCCTTTATTTGTAAGAAATTTGCTATCAAATACATTATTTATTTATTAAAAGAGCATAAGCGTGGAATGTTATCCATCATAACCTGTTATCCATCATAACCTGTTATACATAAAGCATGTGTCAATGAATTATCTACGAGCACTGAGTTACATTTTATTACATCATGATTTTTAAAAAATATCATTCATACTGAGCTGGTAAAAAAACACACCTGAGATTGTAGCCCTGAGATTGTTCTTTTAATTTTTGATTAAGCTTAGTTGTATATAAAAGGGGAAATTTAGTAAAATATCTGTCTATAACATAAAGTAAGGAATGCTGGACGCAAGCCCCAAAGCGTTCGTTTCTAGACGACAGTTAATGATATTGTGAAGCCATAATGGCGTTTTAACCAACCAGATCATCTAAAACGTCAATTTCAAATTTGATCTGGGACTGTCTCGTTGGTTTATTATATAACCAGTATAATATACACGGTCATATCCTAGTAGAGGAGTCTCATTTCAGTTCTGGATACACTGTGGCACAATGGGCTGACAAAGGAAGTGTCCCGACAGCTGTGCCAGCAGGGCCGATCGTCATCCCCATACTCATGGGCACGGTGTCATTTCGTATGCTGCACCGGGCGAACTTTGCCATAAATATTGAACAGCGTAATAGAGACGTGCATGATATCCAGTCCAGTTCTGAAAGCATTGTGGCGTATTGTGCTGACAAAGGGATTGTCACAAAAGCTGATATAAAGTCTAAAAGTTGGTGACCTGGTCACTAGATGGTTCCTGTGGGGCTTGCAGATATTCATGATGGCGGGTTAAATTTAAAATATTGGACTTTATTGTACATTTGTATATATGGTGTTAAACGTTTATGTTTTGTCAGTATTACATAAAAGGTATTATATATATATATAAATATGCATACGAAGAAGAAAGACGAAAAAGCATTTAAATTTCACATGTATCATTGGCTTGTTTTGTTGTTGTCCAAATCAAATATTTTAATTCGTACAATGAGTAAGTATGTCCCTGATTGATATGACCAGAACAAGACATACTTGAATGGCAATGCAAAGACGGAAATATTTCAATGCTAAACCATGCTTGGACTTTACACACTATTGTAGTGGCGTACATATCTGAACCAATCAGCGATTTAAAATGCTAAATTCACAGGTTTTTGTTTTTTAAAGGCAGACTTTGCTCACTAAAACGTAAAATGATGAACCGGAAGTCTTATTACGTAGCGTATTAAGCAAGTGTAAGCCAAATAAACAGTTTCAATAGATCATATTGCAAAATGGCATGTGAACACAGATACTGTTACGTTGTTTTCCGTGAATACTGTGAAAATGCATAAAACGGGTATTTTGCAGGGCAATACAGTTTATTTAAAGTAAATGTATTGCGTTTATTACAATCAGATGACAACAATGGCTAAAACGTGCTCATACCTTTTTACCGCATAGTAAGTTAGAAATGAGTAGTTTCATTTAATTTGACGGTACTATTATTCATTAATAAAATTCAATAACATGTTATTTAATTTTATACAAACCGCTTTAAAGTCAAAATGATACTGGATTAAACAGAGATGTTGTTTTTAACGCTTGATAACCAATGGCTAAAACGTGCGCATACCTTTTTACCGCATAGTAAGTTAGAAATGAGTAGTTTCATTTAATTTGACGGTACTATTATTCATTAATAAAATTCAATAACATGTTATTTAATTTTATACAAACCGCTTTAATGTCAAAATGATACTGGATTAAACAGAGATGTTGATAACCATAGGTGTAGCTCTGTGTAGGCACTGTAAGCCCGGGCAACACTAAGTAATATCAGAGCATTAAGAAGAAACAGAGAACTGAGAAGTTGTGTGACGTCTCTGGTAATATGCAAAAACAATTTGCGTGAAACTATTCAAAACATTGTTAAGAATAAGGAGTAATTTTATGTTTTAAGGTTTATTACGTCTCTGTTATTAATCGTAGTCAGTTGTGTGTTGGCAATACAGATTTTAGTGATAAAGAAACTGAAATTGTTTTTAGATGTGCATATCAGCTGGGCTGATAATTAAACGTCATAAAGCCCTGATAAAAGACACCAGGCGTTTTAACTAGTATAAAAACAACTCAGCAGTGTGTTCGGACTGACCCTATGTACTCTTATTAAAACATAGTCTGTCTTCTTCTCCTCTTTCTTTTTTTTTCTTTTCTTTCACTCAACTATCGTGACAATTGTTTACACGTCTAAAGTTGTAAACTTTAGTTAATTTATTCTCTTTATTCATTGTTACCACAGACCAGCCAGCAAAGACATATTTGTTTAGGTCTGTGCTGCTCCTTAATATATTTACTATAGGCATAACATTACAACTGTTCTTTGTAATTTAAACTTTATTGTGAAGGGTCGTAACTAATGTTATAAGAACTTGTGGCCCGACCCATTTACATACTTTGTGGGAAAAAATGCAATAAAATATGTTTAAACCAATCATAGTCAGTCATTTCCATTTTATATCATTAGGTCCGATTTAGTCCCTTCCGATTGTTATTTTTCACAGTCTACACTGGCGTACTATAATGGGCGTACCAGTCTAAAGCACCTGCTTCCTGTTTAATTGTTGACATTATTGCCATAAGAACGGATCGATTTTTATGTAAAAATACTCGACTGTCGCACAAAATAGGTATATTTTATTTAGTATGCCATATCGCAGTTAATAACCCACTAGATTAAACTTGTTTTGTCATAAATGTATACATAAATACTGGAAAAAGCAATTCACATACACAGTTTTAACAAAACAAAACAGACTTTGACAGGTTTACTTTCGTTTTCAAAATCATATTTGATACTGATAGGTTATTCGATTTATTATTTAGGCACCAGTTTTTGCTCGGTTTAAGGAACGCAATGCTTAAGAAGAAGAACGAGTACATATATGATCATATACCCCAATACAAACCTAATAACCTTTTTATTGCATCCACATTTTTAAATAAAAATAGAAAGAAGAAGAATTACAACAAAAACATAGCTTTTAACAATTTATTTTCATCAAAATCGTTTATTTGAAACAAACATATATTTTGTAACATTGCAGGAATTTTGCACAATGGAACCAAAATAGCATGACTTTTTATCACGTGACATACTTCCTGTGACGTAATATATGTAACTTTGCAATGCACCAATCTTAAATGAGTCCGCAAAAGAGTAGTTCCAAGAACATTACACACCCAATATGATGTTACAACATGTCGGATTTGGGCAATTATTGATGTTTCCTTTTACATTGAAAGTAAACAGAGTTTGTAAATGCGTATACGATTATACATGTATCTAATATGTTTATTTGCACAGACCAGTGTTTTTAAAAAAAATAATTACAAACTGACTTTCTTCCTTATATATTGTATTAATTCAAACTAAGCTCTCAGTTTCCACTTTGACAGCTGTCTTGAAATAAAGCTTCTTCTCCAGGACAGTATCACCGTGGAACTCTCTCCCAGCCACCATGGATTAGGTTTCTACTGAGCAATACACACTTGGGAATACTCAAACGCCAAAGCTTGGTCTATTATACTTTAGTCCGGGACAGGTCCAGTTTCCCAAAATTAAAAAAATTGGGCGCCTGTCATATCAAGATGTCTGCTATTCTCATTGCACATGTTCACAGTCACTAGTTAATCCCCTGGTTGATATCACTTCATAGTCATTTATTGTGCAGTGACCTCAGGCATTGAAAGATAATGCCACAATTCCATCCCCTTTAAAGAGGTTGACACTTGAATCATTATCCGTATTATCCAACTGTCACTAGTGTATTTTAATTATCCAACGAAACAACTCCTTACAAATATTACATCTGACTGTATGACTGTAAAAAGAAATAAACGATTTTGTTTGTTTATTCTACAATTCTCGTAAATACATTTTTACACTTGTTGAATTCGATCAACTCTTTTACCACACAGTATATTTTTACCACATGGTGAAAAACTTGTCAAAGACACTAATGCTTACCGTTTCTAACACAAAACTATGAGCTTCCTTGCTGGAAATAAGTATAATAACAAAAGTGAAAGATTGAGAACATGTTTGGTCTGGTAAACTCAAAATACTCCGCTTATGTCATACCTAATCAAGGTCATATGTGTATTAATAAATTCACATATTTATGAAGTCTGCATGTATTATTCATAGATAAAAGTGTAAACATATTAAACTGGAAGTGGCATGTAAATATATTCATGATTATTCTAATTTTTAGCTCGACTATTCGAAGAATAAGAGAGCTTATGTAATCACCCTGGCGTCGGCGTCCCACATCAAGGTTTGTGTGTAAGCTGTGTTTACAAGTCTATGTCTCTTACATTTCTTATCCGAGCACAACCAAACTTGGCCATGGGCTTCCTTATAGCATTATCTTAAGGGCTGCTTAAGTAATTTGGGTTCCTGGAACCCAAATTCTGATAGTCCTTAAAATGTGTCTATTTCACATCAAATTTTGGGTGTAAGCTGTGTTTACAGGTCTATACCTCTTACATTTCTTGTCCTAGGTCAACTAAATTTGGGAATTGGTTTCGTTATAGTATGTTGTAAAGGATTGCATAAGTAATTTTGTCTTCTGCAAATTCTGGGCTCCCATGGAACCCAAATTGTGATGGCCCATAAAAGGTGAAATAAATGCAGATCTAGGTTTGCATGTAAGCTGTTGTATATATCTATAATTTTTGTTTGGGATTTCTTATAGCATTATGCATTTTATTCATACTTCACCCATACTGGGGCATGGGCTCCCTCCCCCCCCCCCCCCCCCCCCCCCCCCCGGTCCAACCCCCACTCCCTCCCCACGCCTTTTTTATTTATTTTTTTTAACATATTTCTGTGTTGTATGGTCAATTCTTACACATATAGCTATGTTGCCGCCCTCCACACCCGCCCGCCTACCCCCCTTCCCTCCCTCACACGAAACTATTTTTTTTTTACATATTTCTGTGTTGTTTTGGTTAATTCTTACACATATAGCTATGTTCCCACCCTCCCAACCGCCCGCCCGCATTCCCCACGCCCTCCCCACTTGAAACTCATTATTATTATTATTATTTTTACATATTTCTGTGTTGTTTTGGTAAATTCTTACACATATGGCTATGTTACCTACCCCACTCACCGCCCGCATTCACCCGCCCTACCACCCACTCGATTTTTTTTTTTTTTTTTACATATTTCTGTGTTGTTTTGGTCAGTTTTTGCAAATATAGCTAGGTTGACCCCTTCTAACAATAATTTTATATCAGCTCCCGAGTTTCTATACCCGCCCTGCCCCACAACTCCATCCCCCTATTGTTTTAGCCTTGTTTTCTGATGGTATATACTTGCTATATAATTTATTATTCTCTGAAAGCTCTTGTTATTTTTTCAATGTGATTACACCATTGATTTTTTTCACCCTTTTGGGAATGGTAGCAGTACCGATTCAAATGGGAAAATTTTCGTTGTTTTGCCTGAAATTGGGAATTTTTCACTGTCAGACAAAAGCAATATTGTATGCTTAAATACTGCAAACACATTACCATGTATACATTCTCTTGTAGTATGTCATTACCCTCACCTAAAATAATATATTTCCCCTCTTCTTCTGTTTAAAGTTTTTTTGTTTTTTTTTTATTGGGATTTTTTCCCGCTCCAATAGGGAAAAAACACATACTTTTTGCCATTGGGAATGGTACCATTTTTTTTATACCATTTATATAAGGGAAAAAACACTGAATACATAAGAGTACATACAGTCGTTCTTCATTAAGTATGAAAATGCTTCCTGGGAAGAGATGATGAAATAAGCATCTCAATTAAATTTCAACAACTGATGATGCAGGCCATTACAATTAAATTACACCTGTTAATAGTGAATATTCTACTTGTTAGTGGTGATTTATTTCTCACACAATATCCTCACATTATTTTCTAATTTGGCCTATTTAACAGCTGCACAAGTTTGTCGTCAGTTGTTGACCAATTAGGGAGTGTCCCACGATGTTTGTTTGCATAGCCGCAATGTCATCTTGAATCAATGCAATTCCACACTGAGCTGTAATCCTTAACAATGTACAATGGGTTATCTAAAAATAATGAGACTGAGTCTACAAAATCTTTATTATGAAATAGTTAACAATATTACACACATTATTAAGCAGTTTATATCAGTTTATAATTAAAAATGATAAAAATACATTTTATACGTCATCATAGTAACCCATTAATACGAGAGCGGGGCAGTCCAAATTAAGCCGTTTCCTACCAAATATAAACTCAAATTTCAAATGCCCATTATTTCATATTAAGAACATCCATGCCATTTTGTATTCTACCACAATGTTGTCAGAACATTTTGTATGTTAAATGTTCAGTGACGTCATATCTTTCACCGTAAATTAATTACAAAACAAGTAACAGTAATTCAAGGTGATGGATATCACATCAACATTTAACGTACAAAATGTACTGACGACATTGTGGTAGCATAAGAAATGGCATAGATGTTTGCATTCTTAATATGAAATAATGGGCATTTGAAATTTGAGTTTATATTTGGTAGAAAAAATTTGGACTGCCCCCGGGCCCGCTCTCGCATTAATGGGTTACTATGACGACGTATAAAATGCATCTGTATAATTTTAATTACAAAATGATATCAGCTGTCCTATAAAGGATACAAGTGTTTAATAACGATTTTACAGCATCAGTCTCATTATCACCACTCATAATTAGACCAGTATTTTTTTATTAATTGTTTTACTGTTTTTTTCAGCAGAAATCCAGATACCAGCTGTCTACTGTATATAGAGGTTGAGTCATAGCTCTATGGTAGGTAAACACTATAAGAGCTATGATTCTCGCAGCTAGTAATACGCTACTGTTAATGTGTCAAATTTACATGTTTACAGTTATATGCTATTGTTTATGTTAATGTTTTTTCTTTTTAAATATTTGTAAACTTTCATACAAGATCTGTTTGTACAGGGAGGGAAACTACACAGACGGAAGTGAATATGCTGGTGATGAGTTTGAGTCTCTAAACTTCAGTGCCGATTACAGACCAGTCTACAACCAGCACACCACACCAACAGATATAGATATGGCAGAAACAGTTAGTCAGGATTTGTTTTATAAAAAATACTATAAATCTTTTATCTGTGAGCTTTTAATGGATTATATCATTCTCTTTTACGTGTAGCAAAGATGCTAAAAAGTATCTAAAGAATACATAAACTTTAGATTTTATAACCACATGCAAGATAATCAAAATTTAATAACTGTCCAAATTGGTACTAATGGAGGACGTAGCAGGTTTCTTGATCACTTTGGGGGAATATTATCTCTTGGTAGGGCTATAAAAAGTAGTTTTCCTGTAAAAGCTATGATATTGCATAATCATGCTGAATTTAGGATACAAATATCATTTACAATATATTAAATGCTTGTTTGTTGATATACTTTTTTTTCAAAAGAGGTTTCTTTTCTGAAATAGTTGAAAGAAATATATTTTGTGGCAGGGGAATAGGGCAGAACTTCAGGACTAAACATCATCCCGAAGTATGATGGGGTGAACTTCGAACCTGAACATCACCCCAAAATTAGATGATCGAGAGCCCTGTATTATATTGCCCTGCAATGGTTATCATTTGTATGTTTAATTAGCCATGGGCATTATCACGTGGTACATGTAAAAATAAGTGTTCAAAATTTAAAACAATGCTTTAATGTTTTAGCTGTCGATAAGTGATCCTCGAGTGTTTGAGCATGTGACCAAGATGGGTCGTATGGGGAATAGATCTGGGAGTTCACAGCCCAAGTCGAGGGCGAAGCTCCAATATCATAAACTACCATTCCAGCCAGACACGCCCATGTATGTACCAACTCCGCCTAGTTCCAGGCGCACATCGTCCCCGCGTAGCGAGAAACCTCCCATCACTGATAAGGTGAGATACACGTTACATCTCCAGTTTCATTTATAAGAGCACCATAATCTTTTAGTTGCTAAATTGTTTTATTCATTGTGCATTTTCTCCCTTTGCTTGAACCTGAGCAATGTTTTAATTCATGTTTATTACATGTAGCTTTAATGCAGCTTGTCTCTAGAGATGTTTTTTGAGGATCTCACCACCACTTGTCTTTAAAAGTAATTTGTTTTCTGTTTCCTATCCCAGGATTTCATAAATATGTAGATAGTAGGTAGGTGAACTTTTTCTTTTAACCCTTATCTCGCTACATATATTTAATGGACTGTTCTTTCTTTGAATTAAGAACATTCCATTTATGTGACAAAGGGATGTGTTGGGGGAAATGACTGATCAGCAGCCATACATTGTAAACTGCGAGTTACAATGGACACAGAGGCTATTGTAGTCACACTTAGTGGGTTAAGGGCTAAGACTGGAAGAAACCTTATGAAATAATATTCTAAAGATAGCAAAACAAAATAAAAAGAAAATATTGCTATAAATTAAGTTTTGGGAAGGACTGTTGTTTGTAGGAAGGGAAACAGCAAACCAATAATTGGTCATTGTTCGCCACAGTACAGTTAGATTATAATTATTATTATTATACCTCACGTTTGTGATGTCACAGGAAGTATAAAAATAAGTTTTTGGGTTTTAGCTCTACTGGCCAAGGGCCAGCAGCGCTTATGGGATGGTGTGGTGTCCGTCGTTTGTCCGTCCGTCCATTAACGTTTACCTCGTTAAGACGATAGGGCGTTCATTTTTCATCCGATCTTGACCAAACTTTAATATATTGTTAATATCAATGAAAGCTCAGACAAGTTCAAAAACCAGCCAGATCGGACCAGTAACAGCGGAGTTACGGCCCTTGATTTAGTTAAAAATGCTATATTGCTATATTTTGCCTCGTTAAGACAATAGGGCCTTCATTTTTCATCCTATCTTTACCAAGCTTTACCAGGTTGTTAATAACAATGAAAGCTCGAACAAATTTGAAAACCAGCTATATAGGACCAGTAACAGCAGAGTTATGACCCTTGATTTAGTTCAAAATGCTATATTTTGTTTCTTTAAGACGATAGGGGCTTTATTGTTCATCCGAACATTATCGAACTCGATCAGATTGTTAATATCAATGAAAGCTTGGACAAGTTCAAAAACCAACCATATCGGACCAGTAACAGCGGAGTTATGGCTCTTGATTTAATTAAAAATGCTATAATTTGCCTCCTTAAGACGATAGGGCCTTCATTTTCCATCCGATCTTTACCAAACTTTAGCAGATTGTTAATGTCAATGAAAGCTCAAACAAATTTGAAAACCAACCATATCGGACCAGTAACAGCAGAGTTATAGCCCTTGATTTAGTTAAAAATGCTATATTTTGTTTTGTTAAGACGATAGGGGCTTTATTGTTCATGCGAACTTTATCGAACTCGATCAGATTGTTAATATCAATGAAAGCTTGGACGAGTTTGAAAACCAACCATATCAGACCAGTAACAGCGGAGTTATGGCTCTTGATTTAGTTAAAAATATTATATTTTGCCTCCTTAAGACGATAGGGCCTTCATTTTCCATTTTTTATCAAACTTTATCAGATTGTTAATGTCAATGAAAGCTCGAATAAGTTTGAAAACCAGCCAGATCGGATCAGTAACAGCGGAGTTATGGCCCTTGATTTCGTTAAAAATGCTATAATTTGCCTCGTTAGTACGATAGGTCCTTCATTTTGCATCTGATCTTACTGATCTTACCAAACGTTACCAGATTTTATGAATTTTTTTTTTAATGTTTTTTTTTTTTTAGAATGTGTTTTTGTTGATTTAAATATTTGTAAATTTGTTATAAACATTTTTTTTTTCCATTTTTTTTTTCCGCTCTTTTGACCAAGTTCGAAAACCAGCCAGATCGGACCAGTAACAGAGGAGTTATGGCTCTTGTTTAGTTAAAGATGCTATATTTTGCCTCTTTAATATGGTAGGGCCTTCCTTTTTTCATCTGATCTTTACCAAACTTTACCAGATTCTTTAGTTATGGCCCTTGATTTAGTTAAAAATGCTGTATTTTCCCCAAATCTTTCAAAAGAACACGTAAATTGCAGTCACTCGCTTCATTGATGTTATAAGAGCCATGTTAGCAAGTAGAGCGTCCACAGGCCCTCTTGGGCCTCTTGTTCCAATTACGACACGCTTTGCGCAATTGGAAATCGGTGGACACTAATTAAAATACAGTTGAAGTTATGTCAGTCGTAAGACGCTTGCTTTACCAAACGACAATAAACAAATGTGGCGAGCAGATTTGTTACTAAATCAAAACTGGTATAAAAATATAAATTAAAAAAAACAAACATTTTTTTATTGGGATTTTTTCCCCCTCATATATTTAAATTTTAATCAAAACATTTTTTGTTCGGTATATAGAGTTTAATTAACATTGTTGAAGTGATATGGGAAATAATTCCTGAGTGAGAAAGATTCTTGCGATATAGAAACAAGTGCGTTTTCGCATGAGTTTCTATATCGCAAGAATATTTCTCACGAGTGAATTATTTTCAGTATCACGACAAAATGTTAATTAAACTATATAATATATATTCTGTGATGAATTTCTTTCCAATCGTCTTTTGACACAAGTATTCCTTTTTCTTTCACTCCTTTGGCGACAGCGCGGAGTAATATCGTGATGTCTATCGTTTAGTTCATAACATTTGGCTACTGTGCTATCTTGCACACTAGGCGAGATAGCACAGTAGAGGAAGGGATATGTTATAGCTTTTCTCAAACTGGGAAATTTCTATAATTCATCACAGAATATATAATATGATAAAATAAATATTGCATCCCAGTGAGGGTGACAGCGGATAATGTAACCTTTGGAAAAATAATGTCAACCTCGGCATTGCCTTATATTTCCTCAGGTTGACAATATCCACTGTCACTCTCACTGGAATGCAATATTTATGTATTGTTGTTGTTGTGTTGTTTATTGTCATTATTTTTATTTTGTTTATTTTGTTTATTATTATTTAGCATTGGCAGATATGAAAAGGCATTGACATATTATTGTATACTTTCATATTGTCCCGTTTAGTTTGCATTGAGCTAAGCGTGCAATATTCTACGATATTGCACGCATTGATATTGCACTGGAACTTTTGCTCGTGCTTGCTAAGAGCCGCGAAATAGAAATAAGGAACTACTTTCAAATAAAAATAACGGAATCCTTTCTATAGTGTCAACAAAAAAATACGAGTTTTTTTTCAACCTTTTATGGCAAAAATTGATAAAATAATTCAAATGGTCACTCACCCACTGTTTTTAACGTTATCGAATGGTAAACAAACTTCCGAAAATCGCTTGTTGTTTTTAATGACGTCATCCGACGTCGACGTCATTTTCGCGCAAAATAATCATCCACACAAAATGAAACTGAATGGCAAAGTAGGAATTCCATCAAAAGCTATAAAAATAACACAAATGCAATGAAAAGTAATAGTCATACAATTAACATTGATCAAAAACAATATGAAAGTATACAATAAAAAGGTTATTGAATTTGTATGGCTAAATATTACTTGGAACTCGTTGTTTTGGCGCAGGACGACTCGCAAGCTCGTCGTCCTTTGCCAAAACAACTCGTTCCAAGTAATATTTAGCCATACAAATGCAATAACCTATAGTATTAATATTGTTTATTATTGTATCACATAACGCGTGGGAGTGTAATAAAGCCATGATATATTTATCATATTACACTAGGGAAATAAAAATGCAAATGAAGGCTGAATCATCATTCATTCCTTATCGTTCATCTGGGTGTGAACGGAATCATCATTCATTCCTTATGGTTCATCTGGGTGTGAACGGAATTGCCTCGTCGATTTCTGTAACCGTTTAAAATACCGGGTTACCAAAATCAATGATATATGTTCGGTGGCGGCCGGAAAAGACCGAAGCAACATTCGACGTATGATACAACGTATGATACAACAACATTATATATAGGATACAACAACATTATATATAGGATACAACAACATTATATATAGGAAGCTACAAGTTGCTACAAGAAGAAATGATCCTTATGATGCAGTTTTGGAGTTGTGTGGTAAATAAGAGTCATTCATGTCTATTTAATATTTAATTTATTAAATTTAATATAATTTTAACCAACTTGTTAAATAAATTTAATATTAAACAGGACTGATACTCATATATAAATATTGCATCCCTGTGAGGGTGACAGTGGATATGGCCAACCTGAGGAAAATAATGTCGGCCTAGGTTTATCATTATTTTTCCAAAGGTTCACATATCCACTGTCAACCTCACAAGGATGCAATATTTATTTTTTTATACCAAAAAAAAAATTGTTTTGGAGGAAATGAAAGATGTAAACAAAGGTCCATTTTGTTCCAAGGAAAAAAGAAAATGCTTTTATTTATTTTTAACCAGTTTTGATTTAAGTAACACGTTATGATCAACACAAATATTATTAATATCTGAATGGTATTTAAAATGGACATTACATCAACAATTTAAAATTTTAAATAACATAATACATATTCTAATAATGTGTTCACCGATTCATTTGCGCAGAATGAGTTGGTGATGTGGGGAAAAAAATCTATTTATAAACTTGCTGTTATGTCGGATTTTATCATTAGAATTACATTATTCCGAGATGATGCGATTGGGAGGGTAACGTTGAAAAATGCTGCCCTCCATTGACGTCACTCCAGGATGTGTCGTTACAGCAGTGTACGACAGCGCGTAATATTAAATAGCAGTCTATGAGATTTAACATGGGGCATTGACATGAGGTATAATAATGTAAGATCCTCTATATATTGTCTGTTATGACTTGTCCCTGTACTACTATTGGTGTTAAATGTGATTTTGATTTTTTAGCTCCACTGGCCACAGGCCAGCAGAGTTTATGGGAGTTTATGGGACCACTAACAGCGGAGTTATGGCCCTTGATTTAGTTAAAAATGCTATATTTTGCCTCGTTACGATGCTAGTGCCTTCATTTTTCATCCAATCTTTACTAAACTTTACCAGATTGCTTATGTCGATGAAAGCTCGGAAATGTTTGAAAACCAGCCAGATCGGACCAGTAACAGTGGAGTTGTGGCCCTTGATTTAGTTAAAATGCTATATTTTTCCTTGTTAAGATGATAGGGCCTTCATTTTTCATCCGATCTTTACCAAACATTACCAGATTGTTAATATTTATGAAAGCTCATAACATTTCGAAAACCAGCCATATCAGACTAGTAACAGCGGAGTTATGGCCCTTGATTTAGTTAAAAATGCTATATTTTGCCTAGTTAATACGATAGGGTCTTCATTTTTTATCCAATCTTTACTAAACTTTACCAGATTGCTAATGTCGAAGAAAGCTCGGAAATGTTCGAAAACCAGCCAGATCGGACCAGTAGCAGTGGAGTTGTAGCCCTTGATTTAGTTAAAATGCTATACTTTGCCTCGTTAAGATGATAGGGCCTTCATTTTTCATCCGATCTTTATCAAACTTTACCAGATTGTTAATATTTATGAAAGCTCAGAACATTTCGAAAACCAGCCATATCAGACTAGTAACAGCGGAGTTATGGCCCTTGATTTAGTTAAAAATGCTATATTTTGCCTCGTTAATACGATAGGGTCTCCATTTTTTATCCAATCTTTACTAAACTTTACCAGATTGCTAATGTCGAAGAAAGCTCGGAAATGTTCGAAAACCAGCCAGATCGGACCAGTAACAGTGGAGTTGTAGCCCTTGATCTAGTTAAAATGCTATACTTTGCCTCGTTAAGATGATAGGGCCTTCATTTTTCATCCGATCTTTACCAAACTTTACCAGATTGTTAATATCTATAAAAGCTCAGAAAATTTCGAAAACCAGCCATATCAGACAAGTAACAGTGGAGTTATGATCCTTGATTTAGTTAATAAATGCTATATTTTGCCCATACTTTGAAAAAACCCTTAAATTGCAGTCACTCATTTCATTAATGTTATAAGAGCCATGTTAGCCAGTAGAGCGTCCACAAGCCCTCTTGAGCCTCTTGTTTCTTTATTAGCTCCTAAATTTGACCTACTGAATGTACTAAATAAAAATCTTTATTTGACCTTCATCAGGTGCTTAACATGCCTTATTTGGTGTTCACATCCTGTTCTTCGAAGTTTTACCTCCAGATGCCATTCTAGTTCATTTAATTTATTTAGTTAATGGAGAGAGAAGGGAGCATCATCTCGGACGTCTCAGATGATATGGTATTATATTAAACTGCACTCTTGCTTTATGTGACATGGTTAAGATGATATGGTATAATATTAAACCGCACTCATGCTTTATGTGACGTGGTTAAGATGATATGGTATAATATTAAACCGCACTCATGCTTTATGTGACATGGTTAAGATGATATGGTATAATATTAAACCGCACTCATGCTTTATGTGACATGGTTAAGATGATATGGTATAATATTAAACCGCATTCATGCTTTATGTGACATGGTTAAGATGATATGGTATAATATTAAACTGCACTCATGCTTTATGTAACATGGTTAAGATGATATGGTATTATATTAAACCGCACTCATGCTTTATGTGACATGGTTAAGATGATATGGTATTATATTAAACCGCACTCTTGCTTTATGTGACATGGTTAAGATGATATGGTATAATATTAAACCGCACTCATGCTTTATGTGACATGGTTAAGATGATATGGCATAATATTAAACCTCACTCATGCTTTGTGTGACATGGTTAAGATGATATGGTATAATATTAAACCACACTCATGCTTTATGTGACATGGTTAAGATGATATGGTATAATATTAAACAGCACTCATGCTTTATGTGACATGGTTAAGATATAGTATAATATTAAACTGCACTCATGCTTTATGTGACATGGTTAAGATGATATGGTATAATGTTAAACCGCACTCATGCTTTATGTGACATGGAAAATGTTTTGTTCATTTACCTCGGGCAGTTGGTTGCTTTTCTTTCTTGTGGAGATTTGTATTAACATTCATTTTGCTATTGAATTTTAATTTAAATTAATTTTCTTTGTTTAATGTGTTTGTTATTAAAGGGACAGACAACGGTCTTGCTTTATTTTCACCCAAAATTATTTTATCTTTCCATGCTGTTACAGCATTTTATTTAAATTCAGGAAATAATTTAGCAAAATCTGAATCATTCGAATTTTACTCATGTTATTCTTATTTCACTCACACAGCATATTATATTCATTTGTCGATATTAAAACAATGACTCCCTTTTTAGGAGATGCCACTAGTTCAGAAAAACTACAAAATATTAAAAATATTTACACAATTTAAACTTATTGAATGGACACTTTTGCAGATTTTTAATTTGTTTAAATGAGTGAACAAATGTAAAACAGGGCTCAAGATTACCGTATTCTCTTTAAAGAAAGCAGGTAGCTTTAAATTTGTGTTTAATTGTGGCTATTCTTTTTGTTTAGTTTGTGTACTTTTAATGTATTACTGTAACCCTACATTCTTCAAACTTCATAGGTAGATACATATTTACCATTTAAATCATACAGTACTTTGGACAAATATGGACTAAATATTCCATTAAACAGTTTCATTTTTTGCCAAGTAATACTTGTTTATGGATGCTATGAAAACTTTAAAGGGAGGTAATCAGATGATTTTTGATAATCAAAAGCTGCTACCTACACAGTCGGTTTTCGGAAGCAACGTATAGAGAATATTGTGTTGGACAAATTAAGGTACCGGTCATTTTCATAGATTTAATATGTTTTTACCAAAAATGCATGGTTTAAGAAAAAGGTGGATAACTCCAGTGTGTATTGAACTTTTCAAACAAATATTTTGTTTGGACTATTGGTGGTGGTCAATCAAATTATTCTATATACATCAGTTATTATTTCCTGTTTTGCTGTCTATATAATAAGGGAAAGAAAAAGGGGTACTTTTTATTTTTGCTGAGTATATATATTGTAATCTTGATGCATCTTGACCTGTATTTTCCTTTGTACAGTTTGTTTAGTCTAGTTAACCTTTGTGTTTATTATTATCTGCAAACGCTGTTAGGCTTTGCCTTAAACTCTAAAAGCTTACATACATACATATTGTCATGCATTACCAATAGTTTACATCCAGAATTGGTATGAATGGATTTTTCCATGTTAACTATGTACAAACATGAAAGTCAATTATCCCATTGAAAACAAACGTTGCAGAAACGTATGCCATTGCTGAGTTGCCCATGCCAAACATTATAACAGTAAATGTTGTTTTTACCACGTCATGTGACCAGGGAAACCCATGAGAGGCATATTTGGGAGTAAGTCTGTTTAAATCCAAAGTAGGTCACCTTCGGACCGACCCTGGCCTATTTTACGCTTAGAATTACGGTTCAGATTTGTGTTTAGCCTTTGTTTAACTTTAGGTTTGCCTCTGTGAGTGTTTGTATTTTATTGAATAACTTCCTTGATACATGAACAAATAGATGCAATTTGCATTTAAACACAAATGAGGTCACCATGGCCATTGCTGGCAGGTATGGTTCATGTTTAACTTGAGTTTTAAAAATGATTCAGTCTTCAGTTCCTTAAATACTTAGGCCTGTCAACACCACAGGCCCATCTGTCAACACCACAGGCCCATATGTCAACACCACAGGCCCATAGCTTAGCTATTTAGGCACAATTAGAATTTTGTAGAATTTTGGGAAGGTACTTAACATTGAAATAGGTATTCTAATGGAATATCAGATAATAGCACTAAAACGGCTTGAATATTTTTGTCTAACTTAAAACTGAAAATCTTGCCCTGGAATGCATTAATATGCAGGAAATTACATGTACATGTAGAAATTGGCCGATTTTACGGGGTACAGAGTCACTGCAGACCCCGCTAGGAAGGAATTTGTGTTGGTTAAATTTCATATATTGGTTTTATTTTAACCACAAAGTCTAGCTTACGCGTATATTTGATGATGTTACTTATGCCCCTAATGTTTGACTTGATAACTTTGGAGGATTATCATTTTATCAATAAAAAATTAAAAGCTCTTATCTCTGAAACAGCTTAAAAGAGTTGAAGGAAACCGTATATTTGTTCACTGTCGAAACAGGAACTGACAGAGGCAATTGCCATAACTGTTTTATGCATTTAAACAGAGTTATGCCCCTTTTTAACATATTGTTTTTGGTTTAATTTTACTCCATCTTACTGCAGAATATTTTTAAACTGTATATGACATATATCAACCACTTCATATCGACTTATCATCGGTCAAGATATTTTATAATAAATTTGAAGGGAGTCATTTAGCATTGTTTCCCGTTCCCGTTCCAATCAATTACGTCAATCCCCAGTCGTTTAGCTCTGTTTAAAGAAAATAACCTGCCAAACAACGCCCAGATTACTATAAAACAGTTTCTCGAAACTACCCAGTTGTTCAGGTCATATAATAATGTTCATGCGCCGATTAAAAGTAAAGGTTAAGTCAAGTTTTTAAAATACCCGTGATCGAAAATGCTTAAAATGAATTATGAGTTGGTAACTCATTATTCAACGCTTCAGTGTTGGAATTTGGTTAAAGTCATTTACATTGTGTCTTTAGAGTTTGGATTCTTAAAATATGTAACTTAGATATATACCTTGTCATCAGTAGGTTTCGAAACGGTGTACACATATTGTAAAATTTGGCCGTTGGCAGGATGGCTATTTTAATTTGAACAAAATATAAACTGTAATGGTGAATTTTTACAAATAAATGATTCCTGGGCGAGAATATAAGGACAATGCTTATCCAGGCAGAGGAGTAAAATCCTCCCAAATTCATGTTCATTTTGTCATTTTTTGCCCTGCTCATTAAAGGTCTTCATCATGATCCCTGTATAGTTTCTGGTGCTACTTGAGTGGTGGCACAAAACCGTGATCTTGACTCCAGCGACAAATGAAGTGTTTATTCAACAGAATTTGCAGTAACTCTGCAGTTCTAGGCCCATTCTGCATATTTTTATCTTTATGTAAATGGAGAGGGCCTGAAAAGTGTTCATTCCAGTTGGCGCCATATAACCTTTTTGGCATTGGTGCACCGTAAAACCTAATTGATCTCATCAAATAAATAACTTATATTTATTAAGTGTAATTGAAGTGCTCTTGTGCTTAGACACACTTTGTGTAATTAACAGTATGGCCGTATTCAATACCATTTGTGATGTGTACTGCTTGTGCGGAATGGTCTACTGGGAAATGTCTTATAATGAAATGGTTGGTGGTGGAGGTTTTCCAGGTGAATAGAACACTTATTGTTTTAATGAGTGGTTACAATGTGTAATTGTGGAATTATTTTTTTAAAGTGAGACTTCAGAGCTGTAGATAAGCTGAGTATTTGAGTATTTGAGTATTTTACTCATACCTTTTTTTACAAATACCCTCAGTTTGTTTTTAAAGGAAGTACAAGATTGAAATTATTTTTAGAATTGTTCAAATACATTATTTATGTAATTATTTGATAAAAATAAACTAAATGACCCATAAAAATCAAAAGAAATTAGTTGAACATATAAAAATAAACGATCCAAAGAAAGTATTTCCTAATTATGGTGACTCGCCAGGGATAGCTATTTTAAACTTGGCAGTAAAGTAAATCGCAATGTATTGTAAAGCGAGCATCATGTGTACATATCACCGATTTTCTCTGCATGACAGCTATTTATAACTTGGGGATTTCCTTATGCACTTGTTGTAAATTATAATTATAAGCTTATGGAATGGCGAGTTGTCCGTCGTCGTCCGTTACCTTTTGCCTTGTGAACATACTAGGACCTTCAATATTAATTGGATCTTTACGAAACTTTGCCAGTGTCTTTATATCAGTGAAAGCTCGGACAAGTTTGAAAACCAGCCCGATCGGGTTAATTCCACTGGAGTTATTGTCGTTGTTTTGCTGGAAAAATCCATATTAAGGCTTGTGAACGCTCTAGTACCTTCATTTATTTTTTGATCTTTACCAAACTTGCACAGATTGTTAATACCAATGAAAGCTTGAACTAGTTTGAAAATAAGCTTAATTGGATTGGTAACACCAGAGTTATGGCCCTTGTTTTTTCTGAAAAATGCCATTTTATGCCTTGTGAACACTCCAGCACCTTCATTTACTATTTGATCTTTACCAAACTTGCACAGATTGTTAATACTGATGAAAGCTTGGACAAGTTTGAAAACCAGCTGAATTGGGTTAGTATCACCAGAGTTATGGCCCTTGTTTTTCCGAAAAATGCCATTTTATGTCTTGTGAACACACTAGCACCATCAGTTATTATTTGATCTTTATCAAACTTGCGCAGATTGTTAATATCAATAAAAGCTCGAACATGTTTGAAAACCAGCCAAATCGGATCAGAAACACCAGAGTTATGACCCTTGTTTTTTTCTGAAAAAATGTATTTTTCTGCCTTGTGAACACTCTAGCACCTTCATTTATTATTTGATCTTTACCAAACTTACACTGATTGTTATAATCAATGAAAACTTGGACAGTTTGAAAACTACCCAAATTGAATGAGTAACAGCAGAGTTATGGCCATTGATTTGCTGAAAAATGCCATATTCTGCCTTGTGAACACTCTAGCACCATCATTTCTTTTTCCATCCGATCTTTACCAAACTTTAAGAGATTGTTAATATCAATAAAAGCTCGGACAAGTTCAAAAACCAGCTATATCGGACCAGGAACACCAGAGTTATGTGCCCTTGAATTATTGAAATATGCCATTTTCAGCCTTGTGAACACTCTAGCAGCTTCATTTTGTAATCAAACATTCCCAAACTTGATATCAATGAAAGCTCTAAGAGTTTGAAAACCAGGCAGATCGAACAAGTAACACCGGAGTTATGGCCCTTTTTCAATATTTGGTAATGCACACTCCAAACTCAAACGGTCGTGGGTTCAAATCTCATTGGAGGGCATATTATTTATTTTTATCATAGGAAACCTTGGTTTTATAATATGGGTTCAATTTTTTATATTTTTTTTTTAATTCTTTTTTTTTTTTTCTTTTTTTTTTTAAATATTTTTTTTCCATTTTTTTAAAAATAAATTGTCATTTTTTCCCCTTGTTGAATCAGTTTTACATGTACATCGAGTTATAGGGAAGAAAAAGAACAAAAATCTTCTTCTCTGAAACTTCAAAAATCTTCTTCTGTGAAACTACAAGAGATAAAGGTTTAATATTTTTTATTTATTATCAGCTTTTGGATCCTCTACCAAGTTTGTTCAAATGGTGAACCTGGGGTCAAATTTGGGCCCTGTCCCTTGGGTGGACAGTAGAGCAATACAGGCCCTTTTGGGCCTCTTGTTAATTATTGCTATGAACTATTTCACATTTTTAAATTTGTCATTTCATACTCTTTTTCTTTGGCATTTTTAAACAAATTAGGCCCCAAAGCCTGATGTACTCCCTTTAAATTGTGAGTACAATTCTTCGTCAACTTGCTGAAAATACTCTAAACTTTTAAAAATCATGAGAAGAATATTATATTTGTATGTATTGTCCTGTGGGACTTTATCTATATTTACATGATGAAAATTTTCCTAAGCAGTTGTCTAATATTAAGGTGATACAGTGCTTCTTTAGTTTTCACTTAACTTCCATTTAATCAGAATAGTTGTTTCTTTTAAAATGTATTATTTAAATTACATCGATTTTAAAAGCATGAACTATTTCAAGAAATTGTTTACTCTGAACGAGTTTCTTGTAATTCATTCATTTTTAATCCGACGAGTAAGTACTCATTTTAGTCATTTTTTTTTTTTTTTTAATTTTTGATTTTATTTATTATTATTATTATGATTATTTTTCATTTTTGGGTTGTTGAAGAAAAATATATATATTTTTTTTTAATTTTTTTTTTTTTATATTTTTTTTTTTTTGAAACTTGTTTCATTGTTGCAGTTAATTATTATTATTATTTATTTTTTTAAAATTAAAATTGATATTTTTTTCTTTGTTTTTTAAATTTATTTTTGTCTCGCATTTTAAATCAACTATATCTCAACAACAGCTGCTCGAATTTTTCTGAAACTTTGTCAGATGCTTTGTTGGGTCAAGGAACATCACATAATGTAAAAATTACCATGGTCAAGGTCATATTTTGCGATATTTTCCAAAACCTCAACCTTGGTTAGGTAACTTCTTGGTTAGGTAAGTTAACCTCAGTTAACTGTATGTGATGGCCTAATTTTCTTTGTTTGATACTTGATCATATGTATTGTTGGCATTGGTGGACATCGCTGAATGACAAAAATTACCAAGGTCAAGGTCATATTTTTGGTTATTTCCCCCAAACTTAACCTTGGTTAGGTAACTTAACCTCAGTTAACTTTATGTGATTGCCTCACTTTATATCTTTGATACTTGGTCATATGTATTGTTGGCATTGGTGGACAACAAATACCAAGGTCAAGGTCATATTGTGTGTTATTTTCGTAAAACTACACCTTTGGTTAAACCACACAACGTCAGTAACTTAACTTACTTCTTATGATTTCCTCGCTTTTAGTTGTTTGATACTTGGTCATTTGAAGTGTTGTCTTTGGTGGACATCAGTGCTATTTCATATGCCGTTTGCCACTGTGGACGAGACACCCTCAGACCGAAGTCTTGTTTTAAATTGTTAGCATGGGTTTAAATTTCTATTGTGGGTGTTGTTGTGGGTTTCTTTTTGCAGTTTTTTTTTGAAAAGAAGTACTGAAGGGAATTTTATGATGACAACCCTTGATATAAGAGGTATTTTAGCCATAGAGCATCCACACTCACTGGCCCTCTTGGGCCTCTTGTTTTTAAAAACCGTTTTCACCTGCAGAAATGTAATAATTCATATATTATAACTACTGTCTTGTAGGAATCGGACACTAGCCATGTCAGTGTACCTCAACCCCATGACAGAGAAATGTAAGTATTTATACCTGTCAAACCTGACCTGAAAGATAGCTCTACTTTAAAAAGGGGGAGATTCATGTTTATAACTTCTAGAAGGGCAGCTTCCTGTCTTGTTTGAAAGTTAGGAGATCACGCTTAATAACTACCTGTGACCTCTTAAAATCTAAGGTTATTTGCACACCTTTAATAAGAGTTTAAGCGCATACAAAATTGTTAAAATATACTGTTAATGTTACCTGAACTGCTAGATTTAAAACCTTCACACAGTTTTCTGCCTGCAGCTGACCCCAATACACAATTTTCTGCCTGCAACTGACCTCTACACACAATATGCAATTGCAACTGACCCCTACACACAATATGCAATTGCAGCTGACCCATACACACAATGTGCAATTGCAACTGACCTCAACACACAATGTGCAATTGAACTGACCCCTACACACAATGTGCAATTGCAGCTGACCCTTACACACAATGAGCAATTGCACCCAATTTTTTGCCTGCAGCTGACCCCTACACACAATGTGCAACTGTAACTGTTCCCTTACTCATAATTTTCTTCCTGCAGCTGACCCCTACACACAATGTGCAATTGCAGCTGACCCCTACAAACAATTTGAAATTGCACATAATTTTCTGCCTGCAGCTGACCCTTACACACAATGTGCATTTGCAGCTGAACCCTATACACAATGTGCAATTGCAGCTGACATTATACACACAATGTGCAACTGACCCCTATACACAATGTGCAATTGCAGCTGACCCTATACACACAATGTGCAACTGACCCCTATACACAATGTGCAATTGCAGCTGATCCTATACACAATGTGCAACTGTAAATGACCCCTATACACAATCTGAAATTGCATCTGAACCCTATACACAATGTGCAATTGCAGCAAGTACAGCTGACCCCTTACACACAATATTCTGCCTGCAGTCGGCCCTTACACAGAATGTGCAATTGCAGCTGACCCCTTACCCACAATGTTCTGCCTGCAGCTGACCCCTACACACAATGTGCAATTACAACTTTAATTTAGAACCAATATTAAAACTCCAAAACAGATATGAAGTTTGCATTTGAACATTTTTTCAAATATGCATATCCCTTTTAATATTCAAATATGCATGTCCCTTTTAATATTCGAAAATGCATGTCCCTTTTAATATAATGGATAGTAAAATAATTGTGTAAAAAAACAACAACAAAAAAAATATAAAAACAACAACAATGGAACTATGCTTCAGTATTGACACAAATTAAGCATGACCATTCAAGTCAGGTGGTCTCCTAAAAGAGGTTAATTTTTAATTGATTACTGAAACAATAAATTGAAGGTTCTCATAGAGCTAAGAGTATAAAAAAAGTAAGTTACTATATATTTTTTTAATTAAATGTTAACCAGTTTAGATACTATTAATTAAACCTTAATTTTCTGTGCCCTGTATCTACATATATTGTATAAAACTCCATTGTTTGAAAGAGGGCCTTAAAGAAGATTATCTATAAATAAACACTGTTTCACCTTTCTGTCTTATCAATCCATGTGTCTGTTGCAAAAATAAAAAATAACACTTTTATTGTTTTATTATGCAACATGTTCATTAGGTGCCCAATGACAGCCAGATTTTATAAGCCACGGCTCCGGTTTCAATCAAGAAACAATAAGGAAGTAGCCAGTGTCCCATAATGCAGTTTGTCCGTAAAGCTTCTTCAGAAATTGGCGCAGTTTTATGACTGATTTTTGCACAGAATCTTGGATACAGTGTTTCCCTTAGTTACGGTATTTTATTCTTCTTCAGACCCAGGACGGCGGCGTTCACGGCATATGTAAGTACATACTTCTTTCTTCTCACTTCATGTCCACTATCAAGATTGTATGAAGTCTATGACCCAGATACCAAAATCCTTACGGTTTTCAAACTTTATGCACACTCACTTACTCCAGATAGCAGCATTCTTTTACTAGGGATGACCTTGGCCTACTTTTCACACTTCATTAACATTTTACGTTCATGTTTTTGAGGTCATTACTAAGGTACCAAAAGCCATACAACTTTCAAACTTCATGCACACTTACTATCTCCAGACAGCAGCATGCTGCTACTAAATGTAGGGCAGTAGGTATCTCCAGACAGCAGCATGCTGCTACTAAATGTAGGGCAGTAGGGATGACCTTGGCCTACTTTTCACACTTCAATAACATTTAATTTTCATGTTTTTGAGGTCGTTACTGAGATACTAAAACTCATACAACTTTCAGACTACATACTGACAGTAACATGACAGTAACATGACAGTTACATTTTCTTACCATCAGTAGATCAATGTGAATGACCTTGACCTCATTTGTTCATTTAGTCCTTCATCACTCAATAACTTCCATACAGCTTTCAAACTTTAATACACATACACACTAACATCTACTTGAAAGCAACATGTTCAACCATAAGTCAATGTAAAGGAGTTTGACATATTTGTCATGCCCAACAACAGCCATAAAATTCATATACACTAACTTCTACATGACAGCAACATTGTTTTACTAAAAGAAGGTCAGTGAGATTGACCTTGACATACTTTATTAAAGAAAACCAATATGGCTGACAGCACTAATGTCCCATGGACACATTTTCCCTGTTTAAACAATTGGATAGTTGTGAGAGAGGGTGTGGGGTATTCATTCGATCACAAAAATAAACCAAAAAAAAAAGAGAAAGTTTTTTTATGGAAGTTCTGATATTATGTCATTAAAAAATGATTTTGGTCTAGTTGGTATACTTTCTGTTAAAGACTTAAAATGGCTTTTATTATAAATTGTTACTTTTTTTTATTTTATTGAAAATGTAGTTTGTAATTGAATCATGATAAATCTTGAAAAGTTAAGGAGTAGTGGCAGAATTAAGGAGTAGTTGAAAGCAATTGAAATTGAGGAGTAGTGGTGCCACTATGCCTTAATGGCCTGGGGTAATCCCTGATTTACACAATGTTTGAAAAGACTGTTGTAGATATAAATCAGGTGCTTGCTGGTATTGGTAATTACATCTTGCCTGTTTTAGATAGAAATCGATAGTATATGCATGCCACCATACAGATGTAAGAAAGTCCAATATATAACTGTGAACATTGTTCCTCCAATATTCAATTCAATTTACATATTGCGAGTCAAATTCAATATAAATTTAGATCTAGATTTAATTTTCCGTTGTTAAAAGGTCATGTTTTACATCATGTGACAGTTTGTCTTAGAAGTTCTTTCTTGGATCTTAAATTCCAAGAAAGAGAGGATTAAAATTTGCTATGGAGAATTCCAAGTACATGTGGAGAATTCAGTGTGCAACTGTTTTAACTTTCAGACAGTTTACTTCATCCAAGTATTAACTGACTGAATAAATAAATAAATGTATGCATAATAGAAGATAATGACAGATCCAGTGACCAGTGTATTAGGCAGAAATTCAAGAACTGGGTGTGTAAAATAATTTGCTTAACGCGTGTTACGCGCCATTTCGCTATAAGTTGGTGTCTCTGGGGTAATTTATTTTCACAGATAAAGGTAAAAAAGATGCATTTTAGATCATCTTTCTTCTATAAATGTATACAAAACATAACATTATTGAGAAAGTAAGAGCTTGAAAGAGTTGTTAAGTTGTTTTACCCCACCCACTCCTTCAAATATTGGCCGCGATTTTAAAAAACGACCGTGCAAAAGACGGCTGCACAGTTGGCTGGCTAATACACTGCCAGTGACCAGTTAGTTCTGGTGAGGCAGAGTTGCGGCCGCCAAGTGGTAACCATACTTGGCTCTCATCTCAGAGGTCCTGTGTTTGATGGCCGCTGGGGTCACATCCCGGAATTTTCAATCGCACTCCCAGGGTATCTTACTCAGGCAAGGTCTGTGACCATAATTATGTCATCCTTTGGGGTGTATGTAAAGCTGCCTGCCCCAGGTGCAGGGAGGGCAATACCCTGTGTTTGTTAAAGGTCTCGCTAAATTTCTATATTAATCAGCGAATAACATCTGTAAACCTTCCCCATATCATAATACTGGAAAGAGGGTGTAACAGTTTGGCTATATAAGATAGATAGATAGTTAGGACTTACCTCCCTTGGGGTCTTTTGAAGTATAAAAATTTCATCATGTTTTTAAAGGGACATATTTTTAAAGGGATACATGGCGATCTTGAAGTTTTTATCAAGCATTAAAATTAGCCTCTCAATTTATTAATCCGGTATAATTTTGATTTTAAACCTGCTTGCATATCTTTAAATACAGTTCTGAGTTTTCCACTTTTTTTCATTATTCTATCATAGGTTTGAATATATTATTGGTGAAATATAATCAACAGTTAGTAATATTTAAAAGCAATTTGCTTCGTGCTATTCTTCTAATTAATAATAACGATTGAACAAGTGCAGTTTATGTAGAAAAACGAATGGGACGCAGTGTGTGAACATAGAAAGTCTGGTTTATACATTTTATCAATATCAACTTAGTTCCTATTCAGGGAGATTTTACATTTTTTCTTTGAGACAGATTGCTAGCCGTTTTGCGCTTTATGTCTCCCTGACTGGTGCATTTCAAAGTGGCTCCAGATCTTTATGAGTATTTGGTATTGTTTCTAAATACATTTCAGGTATCACAAATGTTGTTACATGGTCTTGACATTGTTTCTGCATCATAATCAGTCTAATATTAAGGCACAGATGTCATTTCGATAAGTGAACGCGAAACCATTGTAACTATGTGTATATAAAGAAAAAGATACAACAGTTTGGTGTTAGGCCCTTGAGATAATGTGTCTCGGAATCATTAATGTTTCTGTTTCTTCAGTGATTAAGTATCATCATCAGAGAGTTTCTACACAGCAATTTGCCAGATTTTATATGAGATAAAAGACCCAATTATTTTGAAAATGCTTTTCTTCCCGATTTAATTGAGAAATATACTTTATAAACACTGCTTTGTCGATCTGTCACTCTGTCAGCTGGTTCTGAATTGTGTGTGTTCTCTAGAAATTTTGAGATAGGTTTTTCTTTGCTTTAGCATACATCTGCAGTGTAAAAGACAGATGATACAGAAAATCCCATGTTGATATGAGGTTTCATTCAAATTTCAGAATTGTTTGACCGAAGCACCGCATACTCAGCTAGATAGTGTATGGATTTTGTATTTTCCATAGGGTTCACAAAACATGAGCGAGAAAAAAACCCAACCTGGCTAACTTATGTATTTTATTGTTTTAAATTACTGGTCTTGGCTATACTGAAGATATTAAACCAACAACAATGTCTGCTGCCCTGCTTTGAAGCTCAGATGTTTGAAAAGGCTGTACAGTAACCCTATGGGAAAATTAATTGAAGTGTGAGACCAGAAACAAAGGCAAAATTGCTTAACAACATCCAGGTCATTGTCACACTGGGAGACTATGTAAAGGTCAAAACTGGATAGTTGTTTTGTAACAAAAACTAAAAGATGCGGAGTGAGGGTAAGGAAAGGGGTGGGGTAACAGAAAGGCAGAAACTGATGTTTCCAAGTGAAGCCAGTGTGTCCAGGGCCTTAATTCATTAAATCTTTGAGCACAAGAATCAGACTCAGACTCAAAATCTGATTTTTTTGCAAACCCTATCAACACAAAAGTATGGTTAAAAATTGTGATTTTCAGACATTTTCTGTTAAATTACCTTTAAAAATACTTGTTTCTGTAAGTAAATATAGTAATTTGCTTGTAAAATTAATTTTATTTGGAATTAAAAAAATTGAGATTTTGAGTCGAGTCCGATTCTTGTGCTCAAAAGTTTGATGAATTTTAGGCCAGGTTGGCATCCACTGCACGCTATCTTCATTACTCTTGATGGTACACTTGATGTCATGGCGATGGATACTGTATCAAGTGAAGCCAGTGTGTCCAGGTTGGCATCCACTGCACGCTATCTTCATTACGCTTGATGGTACACTTGATGTCATGGCGATGGATACTGTATCCAATCAACCTTTATTAATGCTTTACGTAATTTGACATGTTTTCTGCTTGGGTTACTACTCCAACTGATAACAGAAAGTTGGATGAATTGGCTCTTAATTATGTGAAAATATGTGAATCTCTGTTTGATTACACAATAACTTCCTAACTTAATGGTTTTGACTCAACTGAAGTTTTAACAGAGTTATTGCCCTTGTGAGCAATGTCAACTTGAGTTCTAACAGAGTTATTGCCCTTGTGAGCAATGTCAACTTAACTTCTGACAGAGTTATTGCCCTGTGAGCAATATCAACTTAAGTTCTAACGGAGTTATTGCTCTTGTAAGCAAAATCAACTTAATTTCTGACAGAGTTATTGCCCTTGTGAGCATAATCAACTTCTGACAAGAGTTATTGCCCTTGTGAACATAATTAACTTAAGTTCTAACATAATCAACTTCTAATAGAGGGATATATAGGAATCTAGGAAACTGCCTTACTTTTAACGAATAGATTCCAATGGCTGTTTAACGTCCTCAGAGCATAGACTTTTCTTAAATATCTAAGAGGATATGACAGTGTGCAACAGTGACTAATTTGTAACAGAGTTATATAACCTTAATGTCAAAGGAAAGTCATGACCCAGGAATGAGTAATTTATAATTTACCGTATTTCCTCTAATAGTAGGTAGCACCTCCTCTGATAGATGCCCAAGCCTCCACCGTCACCAACCCTTTTAAAAAAATAAATAATATAAATAATATAAATAAATATAAATAATATAAATAAAATAAATAATATAAAAACAAAAAAAAAGAAGATAATTTTATAAGAGCCTCTATTAGAGAAAATACAGTATAAAACTATTTTAATGTGTTTCAAGGGGCGTCCGTGGCCAAGTGGTTAACGTCTCTGGCTTGAAATCACTTGCCCCTCACCGCTGTAGGTTCGATCCCTCAGGGGCCTAGGAATCTTTATGTGAAGAAGCTATCCAGCTGGCTTGCGGAACGTCGGTGGTTCTACCAAGGTGCCCGCCCGTGCACGAAAATGTCCGGAGGGGCACCTAGGGTCTTCCTCCACCAGTGGAAGCTGGAAAGTCGCCATATGACCTTAGCTGTTGGTGCGACTATAAAATCTAATTCAATTCAATTAATATGTTTCATGACTCTTATGTTAAACTAATTTCAAGAACAAAATGCGGTTATATATATCAAGTGCATGCTGATATTTTGTTAGACAGAAATCAATAGTTATATATTATAGTGTTGGCAACTTGAATAGAAAGGAAGTGATTCCTCATCTTCTATCTCTACCATAACTGTGAACATAGTTCTCCGAATATTCAATTTATTTACATATCGCAAGTTAAGTCAATACAGTTCTGATCTAGATTCAGTTATCCATTGTGAAAAAGTTATATTTTACGTGATGTTTCATTTGCCTAAGAAATTTCGTTTTGGATCTTGATTCCAACAAGTGTACAGTCATCTTAAAATCTGTCATTTCACTTTCTTCCGGTTAAACTTTCTCACCTCTCACTGCTGCAGATTTGAATCCTACAGGAGTTCGACTTAATTGTCAAGTGAGAACATTGTCAAGTGAGAACATTGTCAAGTGAGAACATGGTCAAGTGAGAATATGTCAATTCTTACTGATAGCGGCAGGTATACAGTACTGAGTGTACCCAGGAAAGAAACGTGGGGTATTCTGCCTCTACCACAAACAATTTGACAGTCATATATGGCCTAACATGTGCTCAAAATGACATAAAACACCATTCAAACAAACTCTCCCAGCTAATGCATGTTCATCCAGACTGATTGGCGGGCAGACAAATAATATACAAGTCAACAAGTTATAGGAAACTAACACATATCTATAGCAGACAAACAATCATAATTCTATATTGAAAAGAAAAAGAAACGCATAAGGCCATAATAAATTAATTGCTAGATTCTCATCTCCGCCCGCCCCCGTTTTTTTATGCCATCCCGGTAATTTTTATTTCGAATAAAACACTATTAAAAATGTGTTTTAAATATTGGAAGTACTCAGTAGTATGTTTTACTATTTTTGCCTTGTGCCGAGGCCATTTTCCATTTGTCGTATAAAATAAGAAGAAAAAAAAAATTCATCCCCCGCCCCTATTTTGAAATAAATTTGGATGAGAAACAAGCAATTAATTTATTATGGCCTTAAACCAGGGTATTTCCGCTATATATTGTATGTTTAAAATGCTACTGCTAATGGAATGGTACAGGGCAACATAAGGCCTGTCCTTTCAGAAAGAAAGTTTAAACAGTTTAAACAGCACCGACCACACCAATGGTTACCCCTTTAAAGTTTCATTATCGACAGAATACGCATTTGGCTCAAGCATGTGAGCAAACTTAGGCTTTAAACGTTGCAATCTCTTAACATTAAGCACAATACTGAAATGGCTTGACTTATTCAAGCGAAACTTCAACATTTATGAATTTCGTGTAACAAAGTATACTTTGATTAAAAGGTCTACTACATGACAGTTGTCCTTTCTGTAATTAGTTGTAGCCCCTTTTTGAACACGTTGAGAACATGTTAACACAATATTACAAAATAATATTAAGTGGTTTTACTACTTGACGTATAGCATCACAGGAAGTGTTGGCCTGGTTTAGTCACATAATGTCTTTCAGTAAATAATTCTCGTTTCTTTTTGTAAAAAAACAGAATTTTCACTAATGTAAAGTGCTACTTTTGGTTTATATCACATTGTTTATCTATTTGTTAAATTTTTCAAGCATTGTCATGTTAAAATTGTGAGTTTTGATTTTTTTTTACTTTTATAGTTATGGAAATGAGAGTATGAAAATGTTGGCATCTCAGTGTTTATGTTTTAAACGAGAGCATTCATTCAGGAGACAATTTCTTTCTTAGAAGATACATGACCCCTACTTTTCTGTGGATTTTTTGGCAGCATATGAGAATGTAAGTTATTCTTTTTTATATTGCTCCCAGGTATGAATGACAACATGGCATTTAAATTGTAATACATATGCAACTCAACGCAAAAGTCAATGGGTGTGTTACACCTTGAATCGTATCCAAAAATCAGACTGAGCATATATTTAGTAAAGATAGAATTATATCAAATGTGTTTTATTTAAAGATATAAAAATATTAACAGGTCAGTTTAATACAATATTACAAAACAATATGACATGGTTTTTGTCGAGCCCACTTGCGGACAGCTCGACATAGGTGTTACAATGGCGGTTTTATGTATGTGTGTGCGTGCGTGCGTCCATCCAATCTTGTCCGGGCTATAACTTTGTCATGCATAGAGAGATTTTGAAATAACTTGGCACAAATGATCACCATAAGAGGACGATGTGTCGCGCGCAAACCCAGGCCTCCAGCTTAAAGGTCAAGGTCACACTTAGAGGTCATGCAGTTCATGCAGTCCAATCTTGTCCGGGCTGTAACGTTGTCATGCATAGAGAGATTTTGAAAAAACTTGGCACAAATTATCACTACATCAGGATGATGTGTCGCGTACAAACCCGGGCCTCCAGCTCAAAGGTCAAGGTCACACTTATAGTTATAGGTCATGCAGTTGATGTAGTCCGATCTTGTCCGGGCTGTAACTTTGTCATAAAGGGATTAGAATTTACTTAGCACAAATGGTCACCATTAAGAGGATGATATGTTGTGCACAACACCCAGGCCTCCAGCTCAAAGGTCAAGGTCACATGTAGAGGTCATGCAGTTCATGCAGTCCGATCTTGTCCGGGCTGTAACATTGTCATGCATCAAGGGATTTTGAAATTTCTTAGCAGAAATTGGGCTCACATTTCCTGCGTGGAAATCAGGGCGTACCTGGGCATACGCACTGACGCACGTGCGTACAGGTGTATTAAAGAAGCAAACAAATAAAAAAGGCTAAACATGCGAAAAATACAATAAAAACTGAAGGTATATGGAGGTTAGGCACATTTGTGAATCCAAAACTTGATGGTGCGTATACCTAAATTAGCCCCAGGAACGCCCCTGGAAATTATATTCACCCAAGCCGTTATGATCACAATAACAGGATGATGTGTCGTGGGCAAACCCAGGCCACCAGCTCAAAGGTCAAGGTCACTTAAGGTCATGCAGTTCATGCAGTCTGATATTGTCCAGGCTGTAACTTTATCATGTATAGGGGGATTTTGAAATAACTTGGCACCAATGATCACCACAAGAGGACGATGTGTCATGTACAAACCTGAGACTCCAGCTCAAAGATCAAGGTCACATTTAGAGGTCATGGAGCCAGATCTTGTCAGGGCTATAACTTTGTCATGCATAGAGAAATTTTGAAATTACTTGAGTGATTTCTGATATTAATACAATATTTTGTACTTAGTCATTTTCAAATAAAAGAACCACTGTACACATTTTATTTTACGTTTCCATGTTCTAAGCTTCCGCTGCTGCTTTCAGCAATGTCTAACCTTTAACCCTAGTCTCCTCGCAATATATATCTGTAAACTAACGGGCACGACATGTTGCCCGTGGGCATCTAGTACTACGTGAATCTGTATCCAAAAATGATTCTGAGCATATAATTATTTAGTAAAGATAAAATTATATCGAAGTGTGTTTTGTTTTAAGATATAAACATTTTAACATTTCAATAGAATATAACAAAATAATATTACATAGTTTAAGTACTTGAATCTAGCTGTATCCAAGAATGATACTGAGCGTATATTTAGTAAAGACAGAATTATATAAAAATGTGTTTTATTTATGACTTATATATGGACACCTTGTACTTGGTCCTGTATTGAAAAACCCAAGCAAACTCACCAGCCATTATTTCCTGGAATCAAGTACTTTACCATGTGTCATATCAACCATTATTAATGCTTCCTTTTATTTGATATTTGTTTCTGCCTGAGTTATTTCTCCAATTGGTTACAGAAAATTGGCTGTATGGAATTAACTGAGCTGTCTCGGCATGCTGCCAGTTTTCAAGAAGGAAACAAATGTAAAGTTGATCTACTTATCAAAGATACCTTACTATAGCTGGTGTTAGATGCATATTTACACTGCTAAAGAGACCATTGTTGTAACATTTAATAGGACAGAGGCAAAATTAATTGCTGCATTCAATTCAAGATGGCAGGCCTGTTGTTTTTCTCATGAACAACCAGATGCAAAGGGACTATAATATGGTACATTTTAAAATAGTTCTTATGATTATAACTGAAATGTTACATTTTGGTAAATATTTGTAACAAAGACAAACTCAGCGGTTACTTTAATGAAATTTTAATTACAACAAATTTGCCAAACCCTGATATAAACGCATCATATGTACATCAGGCCAAACTTAAAATATTGTTTGTTTCCCCTCCTGTGACCCTGGTCAAATTGGTATGGGTAGGTAGGTAAGTAAAACCTAGTTAATTGTTTCAAAACAGTTTTTTTTCTTTTTCTCACAGGTGTTAGATATCTGCCTTATTAATATCTATCATTCAGAAACAGTGTTGTTAAAAATGACAATTCAAACAGGTAATTATATTTATTAATGTAAGTATAATATACCCATAGTGTAATTAAGTTTTCCAACTTCCATCTGACAGCTAGTTCTGCCTAGCATGTTTATGTATTTTACTCTGCTTAAAATCTTAAGACCATGGCATGGAAAATATCAAAACAAATATAGATTTTTGTCAAATCACTACATATGAGCTTTAGTATAGTCAAATAAGGTATTTTTAGTTATATCTTCCTTTGACATTGCATTCGGGAACATACATTTGTTTACATTTAGATGATCACAAACATAGAGGATCTTACATGAGTGACTGTGTATTATTGATTTTAATAAACGAGTTAGGTAAGTTAACACCAGTTAACTTTTTCTGATAACATTAATTTCTTTCTTTGATACTTGATCATATATATGTATTGTTGGCATTGGCGGACATCACTGAATGACAAAAATTACCAAGATCAAGGTCATATTTTGCGTTATTTTCCCCAAACCTAACCTTGGTTAGGTAACTTAACCTCAGTTAACTTCATGTGATTGTCTCACTTTATGTCCTTGATACTTTCTCATATGTATTGTTTCACTCTGTCCGTCTGTCTGTCTGTAGATGCAACATTGTCCGCTCCATAACTCCTCTCCCCTTGAAGCAAATCTCATGAAACTTCATAGGTGAACTGCCTGTGGTGAGAGGACGACCATTTCTGATTTTGATTCAATAGGTCAAAGGTCACCGGCATCCGATAATGAAAAACCTTGTCCGCTCCATAACTCCTCTTCCCCTGAAGCAAAGCTCATGCAACTTTATAGGCGAACTGCCTGTGGTGAGAGGATGACCCCTATTGATTTTGAGGTCAGTAGGTCAGAGGTCAAGGTCACCGGCACCCGATAATGAAAAACCTTGACCACTCCATAACTCCTCTCTTCCTGAAGCAAATCTCATGAAACTTTATAGGTGAACTGTCTGTGGTAAGAGGACAATCTCTATTGATTTTGAGGTCAGTAGGTCAAGGTCACCGGCACCCGATAATGAAAAGCCTGGTTCGCTCCATAACTCCTTTCTTCCTGAAACAAATATCATGAAACTTCATAGGTTAACTGCCTGTGTAGATAGGATGTACACTATTAATTTTGAGGTCAGTAGGTCAAAGGTTAAGGTTACCAGGACCAGATAATGAAAAATCTTGTCCGCTCCATAACTCCTCTCTGCCTGAAGCAAATCTTATGAAACCTAATGGGTGGACTGCCTGCGATGAAAAGATGGCCCTTGTTGGTTTTGAGGTCAGTAGGTCAAAGGTCAAGGCCACCATTACCTGATCATGAAAATCCTATTCCACTCAATCTTTACTCAAACACTAGGGTTTGGAATGGGGGGGGGACTGGTAGTGGGGGTATATTAGGCGACAGCTCCAGTTGGCATTGCCGGCCATCGCTGGATGGCAAAAAATACCAAGGTCAAGGTCATAATTTGACCTTAATTAGGTAACAACCTTGGTTAAGTAACTTAACCTCAGTTAATTTTATGATTGCAGGACTTTATGTCTTTGATACATGGTCATATGTATTGTTGGCATTGGTGGACATCCCTGAACGACAAAAAATACCAAGGTCATATTTTGCATTATTTTCCCAAAACTACGCCCTGGTTAAACCACTTAACCTCAGTAACATAACTTCTTATGATTACTTCGCTTTTATTTGTTTGATACTTGGTCATATGAAGTGTTGTCTTTTGTGGACATCATTTAAGCAAACATTTAATAAAATATTTCATATGCGGTTTGCCATGGTGGGCGAGACTAAAAATAATGATAAATAGTTAAGGTGTCTGAACGTATCGTATGATATATCATGCAAACAATTGGGATTAATTGTTTTACTGTACACAAACACAGTGGTTCGGTCCTCAGTTGCATATAGTGTATTACGAGAAATAAGTCTTTGTTGCACTCCCAGAAGCCATATTATGTGATAAAACATTGTAAAGCTTGTCTTTTTCTGTAAATCTTTTAACTTCCTCCGCCATGATTTTACTTGCACATCATTCAATGCCCCTAGTACCTTCAGACAAGCACTCAAATGCATTTTTAGTCTGAGAATCAGGCAGTTGACAGTTATTATTGCTGTCTTTTGGTGGCTTTACAGTGAAATGTATGTATCTTAATTCTGGATTAAATTCAAGAGCTGTCTGTAGATTTTCAGCGACTTTAGTTGTGAAGGGATCGCCGTGTTCAGTTACAGAAAGTTTTTTGTCAAACAATCCATGATCAGTTGCAAAATTTGTCCCATCACCTACTTCTTTGTCCCCGACAACCTCATCTAATATATCGGTTAGCGATAATTTTGTTGAAAATTACAAATTGTCTTGCTTATGACTGATTTGATACAGTACTGTTGTTCTCAAAATTACTTTCACCAGCCGAAACGCAAACCGCGTGCTCGACCATTTTGGTAACACGCGTGCATCTTAACGATCGCGACTATGATATACTAGTAACATTAATCAAAGATACTCCAAATAAAGGCGCCCAGACGATCCAGACCTTGATTGTCCCCAAAAGCGTGTTTCATACCAAATAAAAAAAAAATATTATGGTTTCGGCAATAAATGCTTTGGGTCGAGGCGATTTTTTCGGGTCGGTCGTGGTAGGGGAAACATTTCATATTTTAATTTAGGCCTAACATTAACAAGCATCTTGAACAAGCTGAGAATGTTTAACATCATACAGCGCAAGCTATATGTCGTAAGCAATGACTGAATTGTTTGTCATGTGACTACTACTTTGTTAAACATGTCGGTTAATGACATTGACATCCAAGACCAGGGGAGTAGCTATATAGCTGTAAGCAGATACACGTTGTCTGAAAATATAAGAAAATTAAAATAAAGTCAAAAATACAAAATCTATTATTGTATTAATTATATTATGTTCATTTTTGACTTATTAAAAGGAGACTTCTACGCATTCCCACCAATTAGAACAGAAACTTAATTCCCACAGTACTGAGGTCCCAAATATAGATACTTGTTTTGCATTTTTGTACCATATTTCCTCTAATAGTAGAGCCCAAGTGCTATGCAAAATGCCAAGGCTCTTATAAAAACACAACAATTTTTTTATTTTTTTTATTATACAGAAGATCAAAAATGTAAAAAAAAAAAATTAGTTTGTGTACAATACATAATGTTATCCAGCTTGTTTAGTACTTTCTGTATTAAGCAGACACTCAGGTCTGATCTTCTATGTAGACTCCTTGTACCCTGCCTGAATTAAATGAATCTGGAGCAAAGTCACAAATCACACACAGTTGATATTAACAGAAAACAAGGCCAGAAGTTGTGACAGAAGTCTCACAAAGTTTATATTACAGAAAACAAGGCCAGAGTTTGTGACAGAAGTCTCACACAGTTGATATTAACAGAAAACAAGGCCCGAAGTTGTGACAGAAGTCTCACAAAGTTGATATTAACATAAAACAAGGCCAGAAGTTGTGACAGAAGTCTCACAAAGTTGACATTAACAGAAAACAAGGCCAGAAGTTGTGACTGAAGTCACACATAGTTGATATTAACAGAGCAGTGCCAGAAGATGTGATAAATAGAAGTCACACATATACTGAAAGGAAAAAGAACTCTATGTGAGAGCTAGAAGGAAGTCCCTGCTAAATATGATCTTCACTGTTTTATATCATTCACAGTCTTGTAAATGGGATTGGCATCTATTTTTTGTATTTGTCATCCCTTGTGCAAGATAAAATCTCCAAGTGACTCTGTGTTCGGCTGTATCAGCGGGAATGTAAATGGAAAAAAATGATGTCATTGATCATCCAGGATTTCCTCGGAACGTTTCATTGCTTGGATACTCTATCTAATCAGATCTAATCAGCCTTTATTATAAAATTGCTTCACTTCATTTGACATTTTTTCTGCCTGAGTTCTACTGCATACATTGGTTACAGTTATAGGACATTGGATAAATTTAAGAACTTTTCTCCCTGGTTTTGGGCTGTATTGGCAGAGATCAGTTTTTGGAGATGGATACAAAATGAAAAGTAGTTCTAATTATATGAAGGTATTTTTTATTAAAGCTTATGTTGGAATAGGTCTGTTTTAAAAGTTCTTATATCATGTATTATGATAGAGACAAATCGTTTTATATATTGCATTTAAGTTGTAAACATGTCTTCTGACCAGCAGGAGTGTTCTATGCCTTCACACCGTTTAGAACTGAACCTAAGCCAAACATTTTCATCAGGTTTCAGCAGTAGGTTCCAGAAGTGGAGCCCCGTGTGGTTCCAGGGGGCCCCATTTGGTCACGGGGGCAAAGAATAGGGCCACTGCCGATCCCTTTGGAGGGGTAGGCAGAGGGGTAGAATCCCCCCAAATTCATGTTCATTTTATCATTTTTTGTTCATGTACATTAAAGGTCTTCATCATGATCCCTGCATTGTTTCAGGTGCCATTTTGCTCACATCAAAAGAGCAGTGAAGGAAAAACAATAAACATGGCTCCAGCGTAAATGGAGTTTCTACAATAGAATTTGCAGCAACTCTGCAGTTCAGGGTGAGAAGGTTCTAGGCCCATTTTCCATATTTTATCTCGATGTACACGGAGGATGAGCCTGGCATGTTCATGCCTGTTAGGCGCCATATAACCTTTCATGTGTTGGTGCGCCTTAAAACCCAATTCAACTTCAACCAAGAAGTGGATTTTCTTCTTTACTATCACTATACTGAAACGGTACCTTTAAGTGTTGAAACTAATGCACACACAGTTAATTGAGTGGAGAACAAAATAGCTTGGTCAGAGGTTGAGAGAGCAAGAAAGTCACATGTGCCTCACATGTACAATTTATAACAGACAACAAGGTCAGAGGTTGGGAGAGCATTGAAAGTCTTAGGTCTCACATGTGGATGTACAGTTGATAACAGAAAATAAGGCCAATGGTTGGGAGAACAAGAAAGTCATAGGGTTCACATGTGGATGTACAGTTGATAACAGAAAATAAGGCCAGAGGTTGGGAGAACAAGAAAGTCATAGGGTTCACATGTGTATGTACAGTTGATAACAGAAAATAAGGAGGCCAGAGGTTGGGAGAACAAGAAGTCATAGGGTTCACATGTGTATGTACAGTTGATAACAGAAAATAAGGTCAGAGGTTGGGAGAACAAGAAAGTCACAGGGTTCACATGTGGATGTACAGTTGATAACAGAAAATAAGGCCAGAGGTTGGGAGAACAAGAAAGTCATAGGGTTCACATGTGTATGTACAGTTGATAACAGAAAATAAGGCCAGAGGTTGGGAGAACAAGAAAGTCATAGGGTTCACATGTGTTTGTACAGTTGATAACAGAAAATAAGGCCAGAGGTTGGGAGAACAAGAAAGTCATAGGGTTCACATGTGGATGTACAGTTGATAACAGAAAACAAGGCCTAGGTTGGGAGAACAAGAAGGTCATAGGGTTCACATGGGGATGTACAGTTGATAACAGAAAACAAGGCCTATGTTGGGAGAACAAGAAAGTCTTAGGGTTCACATGTGGATGTACAGTTGATAACAGAAAACAAGGCCTAGGTTGGGAGAGCATTGAAAGTCATAGAGTTGACATGTGGATGTACAGTTGATAACAGAAAATAAGGCTAGAGGTTGGGAGAATAAGAAAGTCTTAGGGGTCGCATGTGGGTGTACAGTTGATAACAGAAAATAAGGCCAGAGGTTGGGAGAACAAGAAAGTCTTAGGGTTCACATGTGGATGTACATTTGATAACAGAAAATAAGTCCAGAGGTTGTGAGAACAAGAAAGTCTTAGCGTTCACATGTGGATGTACAGTTGATAACAGAAAATAAGGCCAGAGGTTGGGAGAACAAGAAAGTCTTAGGGTTCACATGTGGATGTACAGTTGATAACAGAAAATAAGGCCAGAGGTTGGGAGAACAAGAAAGTCTTAGGGTTCACATGTGGATGTACAGTTGATAACAGAAAATAAGGCCAGAGGTTGGGAGAACAAGAAAGTCTTAGGGTTCACATGTGGATGTACAGTTGATAACAGAAAATAAGGCCAGAGGTTGGGAGAACAAAAAGTCTTAGGGTTCACATGTGGATGTACAGTTGATAACAGAAAATAAGGCCAGAGGTTGGGAGAACAAGAAAGTCTTAGGGCTCACATGTGGATGTACAGTTGATAACAGAAAATAAGGCCAGAGGTTGGGAGAACAAGAAAGTCAAAGGGATCACATGTGGATGTACAGTTGATAACAGATAATAAGGCCAGTGGTTGGGAGAGCAAGAAAGTCAAAGGACTCACATGTGGATGTACAGTTGATAACAAACAACAAGGTCAGAGGTGGGGAGAGCAAGGAAGTCACATGTCACATGTGTGTATACAGTTGATAACAGACAACAAGGTCAGAGGTTGGGAGAGTAAGAAAGTCACAGGGTTCACATGTGGATGTATAGCTGATAACAGACAACAAGGTTTATAGGTTGGGAGAGCAAGAAAGTCACACGTCTCACATGTGTGTGTACAGTTGATAACAGACAACAAGGTCAGAGGTTGGGAGAGCAAGGAAGTCACATGTCACATGTGTGTATACAGTTGATAACAGACAACAAGGTCAGAGGTTGGGAGAGCAAGAAAGTCACAGGGTTCACATGTGGATGTATAGTTAATAACAAACAACAAGGGCAGAGATTGGGAGAGCAAGAAAGGATATGATCTGTACTGCATTAATTATTTACAATCTTGTAAAAGGAATTAATGGCATCTCGAGGATTCAACGCAAAACAATCTTGTTCTTTATTTTTATATAGTTACAATAGTTTGGCATTCACACCTCAATCTTTTATTATGCAGCGTATCCATATTAGATAATATTTTGGAGCAAAGCCTACTTGGACATTGATTCTGTGGTTGACCTTATCAGTTGGAATTTGTATTGCAAAAAAAGCCCCAGTAAAGTCATTAGCCAAGATTTCCAAAATTAATAAGATTGCTGTGGATACTGTATTGTTACTAAATTGGATCTACCATTATAAATGCTTCAATTAGTTTACAGTTTTTTCTGTCTGGGTTAGATTGCACCAATTCGATACATTTACAGAAAATTGGATAAAATCAGAAATTTCTTTTTCCTTTTGGCTGTGTACATGCTGTGTCTGGTTTTGGATAATGCTAAAAAGTGGATATTGGCCTGCGTAAGCCCAGCTACACGCCTGGGCTGGCATAGTTCATTCATTAACTTGTTTAGTACAAAAACAAAGCCAGAAGTGGTCATCAAATGTTCGTAATAACTGTGAGGCCCAGTTCTGTTCCCAAAATAAACACTGAATGCATGCAGAGCGAACTAAGCATAAGCAGAAAATGAACTCAGAATGCGAGCAAAGTGAATGATGCATGATCTATGCACCGACCACTGTCAGAGGGCATATTTACCAATACATAATGAATGATGAATGCATTTTCTTAATCAGATACAGTCGCTTGTTATTCTTATGAACCCCATTAAGTTGAAGTCGTAATAAGTATAACAGCTGCATTGACTGGAGATTAGAGATGTTGTGATTGTACTGCATACACCAAAACACATATTCGGGTACATGCAGGAATGCAAGTCTGTGCATTTAAATGAAAGGCATATTACATTTATTAACACTGAATGCATTCAGGAACACATTCATATGCATTTTAAAAAATGCATTTATATTCATAAAATGCAAATGAAATGTAAACAGAATAAAAAAAATTGCAAACCTTTTTTTCCCTTTGTTTAATTACTGTATGATGTGCCTTGTGCGTGAATCTCTTGCAATAAACTTGTTGTTTAACAGCTCATCAACACAGAACCCCAGAACCACGCCTTACTTGTTAAAGCTGTACAGTCCCTATTTTAACTGGTTATAACTCATGAATATGAGTCACGTGTGAAGTAGTTTCAAATCGACGAACACCCCAAAAGTCGGTATATAAGCAGAAATCGATGCGTAAACTTTCACATTTTTATTTAGCCTCCGTACAGGTAACATCGATAAATATACAGCTCCAGAAAATATGTGATAAAAAAGTAGTTGCCCGGAACGGGATTTGAACCACAGCCTTTCACTTGTAAGTTTTGAAAGATGTATGCTGAACCACTATACCATTGCTATTTATTGGTATGTTGTTTACCTCCCCTTCCCATGTGACGCAGTTTACGTCCCCTTCCCATGGGACACAGTTTACGTCCCCTTCCCATGGGACACAGTTTACGTCCTCTTCCCATGGGACACAGTTTATGTCCCCTTTCCATGGGACACAGTTTACGCTTCTTGGAGAAGGGGTTGGATGTGGTATGAAAGTTAATACTCAGACCGAGTAATGTGAATATGACCTCTGCTGCCTTATTTACATTCTCTGAATGTTCTGGGAAATGGAGTTGTAAGTTGTATGTTTGTTGTTTTCATTTCTTGTCATGCTCCATCCACAGATTTGCCAAACTTGTGATGAAAGTTGATCTGGTGTCAGACTGTATGGAAACACACCACTGATTCTGTCAATAAGCCAATACTTAGTACAGGGCTCTTGTTTGTGAACGTTTATTTTGCAAGCAGCATTTTAGTTAATACTTTTATAAACCAGAATATGAGGGAAAAAAAGATGTTTTAAAAGGTAATAAAAATGTGTTTACTTCTGAAAATTGGTTAAAAAATGAAATCATTGCTTATGATGGAGGAAAAGGGGGAAATCTGCTAACATTCCGCTTCCTGGCAACATTTATGATTTTTGCTAGTATTACAAAGCACTTAATATGGTTAATTGACAATCTTGTTTGCAAGCTAAGGTTTCCTACTGCATTATTGGATTCCTTACAAACAACATTACTTAAAAAAACTTGACCAATATAGCCAGAGATGGCTTCATCGGTGGAAAACAGATTAAACACGCAGTTGTGGGTGCCAGGCCTCAGGGGTAATGGTGATCAGTAATCAACGGTAATGAAATACAACATTTCAAGTAATCAAATGACATTAGTAATCAGACATTTTCTTATTACAGTAATTGTAATTCAGTATTTTTCTGATTACAGTTATTTAATATTTTCGCTTACAGTTATTTAATATTTTCTGATTACAGTTATTTAATATTTTCTGATTACAATTCAATATTTTCTGATTACAGTTATTTAATATTTTCTGATTACAGTTATTTAATATTTTCTGATTACAATTTAATATTTTCTGATTGCAGTTATATAATATGTTCAGATTACAGATATTTAATTATTTCCTGATTACATTAATTGTAATTAAATAATTTCCTGATTACAGTAATTGTGTAATTCTAATTCAATAATTTCCTGATTACAGTAATTGTAATTTAATCATTTTCTGACTACAGTAGTTATAAGTGATTATTTTCTAATTGCAGTAATTGTAATTTAACCATTTTCTGATTACGGTAATTATAATTTAATCATTTTCTGATTACAGTAATTGTAATTTAATCATTTTCTGATTACAGTAATTATAATTTAATCATTTTCTGATTACAGTAATTGTAATTAAATCATTTTCTGATTACAGTAATTATAATTTAATCATTATTCCTCCTCACAATTAGCTTGTAATGATTATTACTTTGATTTCATTTTCATTACATTTTTTTTTAAACTTTTTACTGGTTTTAAAAAGCTCATGAAAAAACACTTGAACATGTAACTTAATTCATGCTGCTGCTTCATAGGTCGAGATTAATTAACATAATGCCAGTACCTAGATATGTCCGCCCTAACTATGATTTAACACAATGCCAGTACCTAGATATCTCCGCCCTAACTATGATTTAACACAATGCCAGTACCTAGATATCTCCGCCCTAACTATGATTTAACACAATGCCAGTACCTAGATATCTCCGCCCTAACTTTGATTTACCATAATGCCAGTACCTAGATACCTAAAAAAGACGCCTTATTTACATAACAATGAAAATCATTGCTATAGGTTATACAACATGGTTAAAGTGAATGTAGCGACACAGCCAAACCATCTTTATTTTTGAGAGTTTGAAATACTTGAATAAGGGTGAAAGAATTATCAAATCGGATGATAAACAAAGAAGATATGGTCATTTGAAGTTTCTGTTGAAACGGATATGGAAGCGGCCATTTTGAGAGCTATGACATCACGGTTCTAAATGACCATATATGGAATATTTATATATATGAAAATTTACTGATTTATAGGGAAAAAGTGACAGCAACTGTATGAAAAATGTGTAATACTTAATGGCAGTAATGATTTATATCTCCAGTGAAAAAAAATCATTCATTTGCAGTGATTTTCTTCGTTTTAAATGATATTTATCAATATTCCATATATGGTAATATGGAACTATGATGTCATAGATCTAAAAATGGCGGCTCCCATATTCGTTTTATAACAACTTTTAAATTGTCATATCTTTTTTGTTTGTCATCCGATTTTGATAATTCTTTCACCTTTTTCCAAGTTTTTCAGAACTCTCAATAATATAGTTTGTTTGGCTGTATCGCTACATTCCCTTTAATGTAATGATCACATACATATGGCCTGCACACCACTGTGCTATAACACAATAGTTTTATTGATGTGACATTTGTATCATAAATAGGAACATTTATATATCTTTTAAAGAAAAAGCCCTTTAAGAAATAAGGATGTCAATGTTTATCAGTTCTTGTTACATTCTTACATTGTTACAGACTGACAATTAAGTTGTTACTGGGTGCATTTTGATTAATTGTTTATAGTGATCATAAGATACCCATAACTGCTTGTCTTTTAGCACGGCTTCCTTCATCTGTCTGGAGTATGGTGTGAAAGGTATATTTTAGAACAGTGCTGTATGGAACAGTTAGAACAGTGCTGTATGAAACAGTGAGAACAGCACTGTATATATCAGTTAGAACAGTGATGTATGGAACAGTTAGAACAGTGATGTATGGAACAGTTAGAACAGTGATGTATGGAACAGTTAGAACAGTGCTGTAGTTAGAACAGTGCTGTATGGAACAGTTAGAACAATGTGTGAAGTGTACCCATTTGAATTGGATGTTTTTTAACGGCTCATCAACACAGTATAGGTTATTTAGAGCCACCCCAGAGAGAGGGGAAGGATACATAGGAATCCGGGAACCTGCCCTACTCTTATTATCGAATAGATTCCTGTGGTTCTTTAACGTGCTCGGAGGATAGACCGATACACGGGACCGCCCCGGTTTACGTCCCCATCCGACAGACGAGGCTAAGGGAAAGTGTCTTGCCCAAGAACACACCGACGGAACTCAGTGGCACCACGGAGGATTGAAAAGGTGGTGCAGACAGAACATTGTCTGAATTCAACATGGCATCCAAGTATTGAATACACAGAAATGATAATAAATTTAGACAATTTAGAGAAAAAGTCAGGTGTTATTTGCATTTGATAGTGTATTAATTTGCACTTTCAGACTGTTTTACTTTCAAACTGTTTTAACAATTCTTAGCTGAAATCCTACATTAAAAAGTGAGGTTTGTGAAAATATTGAATTTTGTCCAGTTACGTTCCTCTGGATGTTCTGGCAGGATGTTCAGAACCTTACAAATTATCAACAACAGTTTACTGTTCTAGTGTAATGTTCCAGAACAACAGTTTACTGTTCTGGAGTAATGTTCCAGAACAACAGTTTACTGTTCTGGAGTAATGTTCCAGAACAACAGTTTACTGTTCTAGTGTAATGTTTCAGAACAACAGTTTACTGTTCTGGAGTAATGTTCCAGAACAACAGTTTACTGTTCTAGTGTAATGTTCCAGAACAACAGTTTACTGTTCTAGTGTAATGTTCCAGAACAACAGTTTACTGTTCTAGTGTTATGTTCCAGAACAACAGTTTACTGTTCTAGTGTAATGTTCTAGAACATCAGTTTACTGTTTAGGAGTAATGTTCCATAACAACACTTTACTGTTCTGGAGTAATGTTCCAGAACAACAGTTTACTGTTCTGGAGTAATGTTCCAGAACAACAGTTTACTGTTCTGGAGTAATGTTCCGGAACAACAGTTTACTGTTCTAGAGTAATGTTCGAGAACATCAGTTTACTGTTCTGGAGTAATGTTCCAGAACAACAGTTTACTGTTATGGAGTAATGTTCCAGAACAATAGTTTACTGTTCTAGAGTAATGTTCCAGAACAACAGTTTACTGTTCTGGAGTAATGTTCCAGAACAACAGTTTACTGTTCTAGTGTAATGTTCCAGAACAACAGTTTACTGTTCTGGAGTAATGTTCCAGAACAACAGTTTACTGTTCTAGAGTAATGTTCCAGAACATCAGTTTACTGTTCTGGAGTAATGTTCCAGAACAACACTTTACTGAGTAATGTTCCAGAACAACAGTTTACTGTTCTGGAGTAATGTTCCAGAACAACAGTTAACTGTTCTAGTGTAATGTTCCAGAACAACAGTTAACTGTTCTAGTGTAATGTTCCAGAACAACAGTTAACTGTTCTAGTGTAATGTTCCAGAACAACAGTTTACTGTTCTAGTGTAATGTTCCAGAACAACAGTTTACTGTTGTGGAGTAATGTTCCAGAACAACAGTTTACTGTTTTATGGAGTAATGTTCCAGAACAACAGTTTACTGTTCTAGAGTAATGTTCCAGAACAACAGTTTACTGTTCTGGAGTAATGTTCTAGAACAACAGTTTACTGTTCTGGAGTAATTTTCCAGAACAACAGTTTACTGTTCTAGAGTAATGTTCCAGAACATCAGTTTACTGTTCTAGAGTAATGTTCCAGAACATCAGTTTACTGAGTAATGTTCCAGAACAACAGTTTACTGTTCTGGAGTAATGTTCCAGAACAACAGTTTACTGTTCTAGAGTAATGTTCCAGAACATCAGTTTACTGTTCTGGAGTAATGTTCCAGAACAACAGTTTACTGTTCTGGAGTAGTGTTCCAGAACAACAGTTTACTGTTCAAGAGTAATGTTCCAGAACAACAGTTTACTGTTCTAGTGTAATGTTCCAGAACAACAGTTTACTGTTCTAGAGTAATGTTCCAGAACAACAGTTTACTGTTCTAGAGTAATGTTCCAGAACAGCAGTTCACTGTTCTTAAGTAATGTTCCAGAACAACAGTTTACTGTTCTAGAGTAATGTTCTAGAACATCAGTTTACTGTTCTAAAGTAATGTTCCAGAACAACAGTTTACTGTCCTAGAGTAATGTTCCAGAACAACAGTTTACTGTTCTTTTTAGCAATTAATGTTTTTTAGCAATTAACGAATTGTCAAGAAGTGAAATAGTCGACGTAAGATATTGCTGTTTGTCACGAAAGACGTTTTACAAAATGTAAATGAATGCTGTCTGCTTTCAAAAGAAGCAATAGTTTCTTAACGGTTTTGGTCACTATTTATACATTACATCACTAAAAGATAGCTTTATTATTTCTTATGAAATGTTCATTTACATTTATACTACAATGAAGCACAATTAAGCATTACATAGAGGATATTTGTTGGTTTGGAGTGAATATAGGAATTTTTTTCATCGAGAAGTGAGAAAACTCATATTTTCACGAGTGCCCTAGTACGAGTTATAAGTTTTCTCACTTCGAGATGAAAATAAATCCTATATTCACGACAAACCAACAAATATTCTATTTATTATATACTTTTTATCATCCAACACTACCAAACTGTTTTAAACAGAAAATACGTTTCGTTCCGACAGTTCCCCTTTGACGTATTCGCGGATAAATATAGTAACGCAGGTGCATGAGGGAATTTACATATATTTAGTGTGCATAGAATATAGTTCTAAACTTGACTGTTATAAACAAATGTAGAAAAAAATAGAGGAGGACATGCAGGCCGTGGCCTTCTAGTTACACTAGAGAGGACATGCAGGCTATGGCCTTCTAGTTACACTAGAGAGTAGTAGTATAATCTCTGCCTCACATGGGTTCCAGCCCTGGTGGGGATTTTCATCTTGCATATCATCTCCCTCTGAGGTTGCTGTCCCAATTGAACCATTCATGTATAGAACATGGCCTAAAACCTTGTGCATCTAACATCATTTGTAAGATTTTGGGTTGCTGTAACCTATTTAGACGATATATAGGTCTCATCCAGTCTCTGCCACGACACACATATCTTGCTCCTTTCTTACAGATTTTTCACCAAACTCCACCAGAATGTTTCTTATATGCATCTTACATCATTTGCAGTGGCAATTTTCATCCTACATCTCATCTCCCTCTGAGGTTGCTGTTCCAATATGACCATTCATGCTGTTCCAGTATGGCCATTCATGCTGTTCCAATATGACCATTCATGCTGTTCCAATATGACCATTCCTGCCTAGAATGACCCTAAAGCCTCATTTGCATCGACTTTTGCTTGTCGTGTCCACCCAAGCTTTGCAGTACATTGCTGATGCAGTGCTTTCAGTTAGCATAGTTTGTTTCCAAGATGGAAAATCTTATTACATTTCTTAATTAAGTTAACAAAAAATTAAAGACAAATCAGACATAATTTCTTGGGATGACAGCTAGATATTACATCGTATTTGGATTTCATCTAAAATAGTAATCATGTATTCCTCTAAAGATTTGGGTTTTTAAAGAACATAATTATAACGTGCTTCAGATATTGTCAAGATGAAAGGACTAGTTGCAGTGACATTTAAAATGTGATTTGAAAATTAGACCAATGTTTAATTGAATTGAATTGGGGTTTTAAGGCGCACCAACACATGAAAGGTTATATGGTGCCTAACAGGAATGAACATGCCAGGCTCATTCTCCATGTACATAGAGATAAAATACGGAGAACGGGCCTAGAACCTTCTCTCCCTGAACTGCAGAGTTGCTGCAAGTTCTATTGTAGATACTCCATTTACGCTGGAGCCACGTTATTGTTTTCCTGCGACTGCTCTAGTGATATGAGCGAGATGGCACCTGAAACAATGCAGGGGTCATGATGAATAGAACAAAAAATGATAAAATGAACATGAATTTGGGGGTGTTCTACCCCTCTGCCTTCCCCTCCAACGGGATCTGCAGTGGCCCTATTCTTTGCCCCGTGATGTTTAACATACTATATACAGAACACTGGGCCAGAGTAAAACATGCTATATACAGTACACTGGGCCAAAGTCAAACATGCTATATACACTACACTGGGCCAGAGTCAAACATGCTATATACAGAACACTGGACCGGAGACAAACATGCTATATGCAGAACACTGGGCCAGAGTCAAACATGCTATATACAGTACACTGGGCCAGAGTCAAACATGCTATATGCAGAACATTGGACCAGAGTCAAACATGCTATATACAGAACACTGGACCAGAGTCAAACATGCTATATACAGTACAATAGACCAGAGCCAAACATGCTATATACAGTACACTGACCAGAGTCTAACATGCTATATGCAGAACACTGGAACAGAGTCGAACATGCTATATACAGTACACTCGGCCAGAGTCAAACATGCTATATGCAGTACACTGGACCAGAGTCTAACATGCTATATACAGAACACTGGACCAGAAACAAACAGGCTATATACAGTACATTGGACCAGAATCAAACACGCTATATACAGTACACTGGACCAGAGGCAAACATGCTATATACAGTATACTGGGCCAGAGTCAAACATGCTATATTCAGTACACTGGACCAGAGTCAAACATTCTATACAGTACACTGGACCAGAGTCAAACATGCTATATACAGTACACTGGACCAGAGTCAAACATGCTATATGCAGTATACTGGGCCAGAGTCAAACATGCTATATGCAGGTCACTGGACCAGAGTCTAACATGCTATATACAGAACACTGGACCAGAGTCAAACATGCTATATACAGTACATTGGACCAGAGTCAAACACGCTATATACAGTACACTGGACCAGAGGCAAACATGCTATATACAGTATACTTGGCCAGAGTCAAACATGCTATATGCAGTACACTGGGACATAGGTGATTCCTATCTAAACACATTTGTTTATGGTTATATATACTGAGCAAAATATGTTTAGCATGACTTTTTAGGGACATTGATTAAATGCTAGATCAGGATGTGGTTTTCGAAACAAATGTCCTAAGTTTAGGTTTTTTAGACCTCGACCTGACAAGAGAACAACTAGTACCATTTTTATGAAGTCTTTGGTGTGACGTGACCGGGGATTTAATAAACCCATGACCTTCCGCATAGGAGGCCGGGAATTAAACCCATGACCTCCTGCATACGAGGCCGGGGTTAAACCCATGATCTCCTGCATGAGAGGCCGGGGATTAAACCCATGCCCTCCTGCATGCGAGACCGGGGATTAAACCCATGACCTCCTGCATGCGAGACCGGGGATTAAACCCATGACCTCCTGCATGCGAGGCTGGGATTAAACCCATGACCTCCTGCATGCAAGACCGGGGATTAAACCCATGACCTCCTGCATATGAGGCCGGGGATTAAACCCATGACCTGCTGCATGCGAGACTGGGGATTAAACCCATGATCTCCTGCATGCGAGACCGGGGATTAAACCCCTGATCTCCTGCATACGAGGCCGGGGATTAAACCCATGACCTCCTGCATGTGAGGCTGGGATTAAACCCATGACCTCCTGCATGCAAGACCGGGGATTAAACCCATGACCTCCTGCATATGAGGCCGGGGATTAAACCCATGATCTCCTGCATGAGAAGCCGGGGATTAAACCCATGCCCTCCTGCATGCGAGACCGGGGATTAAACCCATGATCTCCTGCATATGAGGCCGGGGATTAAACCTATGACCTCCTGCATGTGAGACCGGGGATTAAACCCATGACCTCCTGCATGCAAGACCTGGGATTACACCCATGACCTCCTGCATACGAGGCCGGGGATTAAACCCATGACCTCCTGCATGCGAGACCGGGGATTAAACCCATGACCTCCTGCATGCGAGGCCGGGGAATAAACCCATGACCTCCTGCATGCATGGCTGGGGATTAAACCCACGACCTGCATGCGAGACCGGGGATTAAACCCAAAACCTCCTGCATATGAGGCCAGGGATTAAACCCATGACCTCCTGCATGCGAGACTGGGGATTAAACCCATAACCTCCTGCATATGAGGCCTGGGATTAAACCCATGACCTCCTGCATGCGAGACCGGGGATTAAATCCATGACCTCCTGCATGCGAGACCGGGGATTAAACCCATGACCTCCTGCATGCGAGACCGGGGATTAAACCCATGACCTCCTGCATAAGAGGCCGGGGATTAAACCCATGACCTGCTGCATGCGAGGCGGACACTCTACCATTAATCCACCACCACAGTTAAACACTAATTCAAATCATATCCTCTGGCCAGCCATGAATGTATAAAAAGAGAGGAATCTATTTTATGATATGCAATGAAATACCGTATTTTATCAGTGAAATAAAAGTGTTATTCCACACTGTGGAATAAAGAGTTTTATTTCACAGTAGCTGCCGGGACTACTTTTGTTGTTCTACTATAGTTTCCCTAAAAAATAAATGTAAAATCATAAAATAAAAAGAAAATTTGTTATTTTGTCGTGAATAACATATTTTATTTCATCTCAAAGTGAGAAAACTTTTATATTTTCACTCATGCTTTGCATTCGTGAAAATATAAAGTTTTCTCACTTCTCGATGAAATAAAATATGTTATTCACTCCAAAACAACAAATATCCTCTATCTATTCTTTAGCAAAGTTATGGATACTTCTTTGTACTTTGCTCTGTCTGAAAGTGGCTGCTTAAAACCGAAATAATGCTTTATGATTCATAACACAATAACTAACTTCTTCATTGACACTCTGTACATCCTATAATGTTACACTTTCAAGTGGAGTTTGTTTCTTTATTGGAAAACTTTGCGAAAATATTATTGGTACAATTTCTAACGTTTTCGACAAATTGGGTTTGGCCACAAGGCATCGCATGAGACCTACGCTGGTACAGAGTTAATATTGATTAACTTAAGATGCTGTTTCATCTGCAGGATTACATTTTGTGAATTTGTAAATATATTTGATTAATTTAGAGTTGCTCCGTTCAATCTTGGAAAAATTGTGTGAGTATGACAGTTTTTAAAGAGCATGTAAAATCTTAAATTTGAAATCATTTTTAACAAAGAAATTGTAAAAAAATATTTTTGAAGAAACAATTTGTGTCAGAGAGTCACGAATGAAATAGGCTTGGAGTTGAACAGTTTTTTGTGAGTATTGTAATATCTTTTTTTTTTAAATCTCTTTAATATGTACTTAGACAGATTTAAAATTTCTGTAGAATTAACTTATATCATGAATTTTGTGTAACCATAGTTATGGAATTATTTGTTAAAACTAAGTTAATTTTATCAAAATTCAAAGGACTTAGTTGTTGAATTCAGTCGAATTCATTCTTCAATTTAGAATTAATTTGCATTTTTTTAGGCATTTATTGGATTTTAAACACTGGCAGTAAGTGGCAAATTCAGTCACAGACCTAATAACAAATATCTAAATTTCACGTGGCACATTGCGAAAATTGCACAAAATATTTCCCAACTTTAAACACACATATCATGAAGAGTTTTACAGGTACAAGTTTCATTCATGCCAAATACCATCACAAATTTAATTTGCTTTTCAATGATAGTATTTTGCTTTCTCTTACATTTAGAGCAAAAAAGGAGTTTGACGGAAACTTTGACTATGTCAAAATATTAATTTTAAGAGAAAAGCGAAAAATGATGATATTTTTAACTTTAAACATATTTTTAAACAATTTCTTCTTTTGAAAATAAACGTGAACTATTATAATACCATTTTACTATTCACTATGAATCTTTTGAATGTATTCTTATCAAAATGAGTGAATAATTGAGAGGTAAGATAGAAGGAAAAGTTAAGGTTCCACGTGATATTTTGGCTACTTCATTGGTTAAGATAGGAAGTTTTCTATCTGTGTATTAATATGTCTGTGATTCAGTGTGGTGGACTGGCGCTTGATGGTATTTAATTGCCATTCACTTCCGGCTTTTAAAACTGCATAATTATATGCCGAAAACATATTAATCAATTCTTATATTTACATTATTTTCCCCATCACTGTTGTACTAACAATAATATTCCTTGGATGATTGTCGATGGTTAAAAAGTGCGAAAGAGACAACTGTAACCATCAGTGTATTTTCAGACGATGGAATAGCCATTTTCTATTGAGACGCATTGGATGCGTGCGCAGTAGCTATGCCTCCTTGAAAAGTGAAATTATGTTGAAATTAGACAAGTGTTTTTTTTTGTTGTGTTTTTCAGCAAAAAGTATCAAGTGACTGTTAGTATTCCTGAATGCAAATGAATATAATTTGTACAATAATTCTAGAAAGGGTGTGGTGCAACAGAGGCTATAGCAAAAGAAATCATCGCATTCTTTAGTGAATAATTTTTGGGAATTAATATTCGTCTGTAAATGTTTTAAATATTCCTGGAATAATTTGGTATTAAATGTCAAGACAGTTTGTTAAATCTTTGACAATGTGGGTATCATAAGTTGTTTTCAACGGACATACAGGAATTTTGATTCATAAATAAACACAAAAAATCTTGTAGTGTTCCTGCACAATTTTAGAAATTCTCAAAAAACACTAAACAAAATAAAACAAAATACGCAGTTATTTTGGCATATTTCTCATTACTGAGAACAATGCATTATTAATTTCAGCAAAACTGCTAATTGTTAAATAAAAACAAGAAAAAAAAAAAATCCTGAATATTTAATCTTACATGAAGCTTTATAGTAATAATTCATTTGAATAGAGATGTTAATTAATACTGGGTAATACTAAATGTTCAAGATACCTGCGCCCATTACAGCGATTTTTTTCACCCTTTTTGGAATGTACCGGTACCCATTCAATTGGGAAAATTCACGTTGTTTTGACTTAAATTGGAAATATTTCGCTATCAAACAAAACCAATATTGTATGCTTAAATACTTTGCAAACACATTACCATTTATACATTCTCTTGTAGTGTTTCATTAGCTTTCCCTGAAAGTATATAGTTTCCCCCTTTTTTAAGTTCCCTTCTTAAGAAAAAAAAAAAGAATGTTGAGATTTTTTTCACTCCTATTGGGAAAAAAACATATGACTTATATAAGGGAAAAAACCCACTGCATTAAAGTAGAAATATAATAAGTTGTTACACCATTTCGTTCAGACATTTTTCATATAATGACAGTGACCTTGGAGGGAGATGAAATGAAGGATTAATATTTCCATCAGACATATGCTACCACCAGGGCCCAAATCCATGCGGGGTAATTAAAGGCCGGAGTCTAAAGCGCTCGTACCACTGAGCTGGTCTGGTCAGGAGCTGCATAATTAAAAAAGTAATCAAAGATTGTAGGAATTTGAGCACTCTCGTTATTCTGTGATAATACAATTCTAATTATGTGGATTATTTTTTTAAATACTTAAATTTTAATTTTATTTTTTTTAAATTAGCTAATTCTATACCTGTTGTCAGCTATTCGCTTCTAAGGTACTTCTTGATAGCCTTCCTGGGTAGAACCAGTATACTAAGCAATGCAGATAAAGTGTCTTGCTCAGGGACACAACACATACTAAGCAATGCAGATAAAGTGTCTTGCTCAGGGACACAACACATACTAAGCAGTGCAGAAAGTGTCTTGCTCAGGGACACAACACATACTAAGCAGTGCAGAAAGTGTCTTGCTCAGGGACACAACACATACTAAGCAATGCAGATAAAGTGTCTTGCTCAGGGACACAACACATACTAAGCAATGCAGATAAAGTGTCTTGCTCAGGGACACAACACATACTAAGCAGTGCAGAAAGTGTCTTGCTCAGGGACACAACACATACTAAGCAATGCAGATAAAGTGTCTTGCTCAGGGACACACCACATACTAAGCAGTGCAGATAAAGTGTCTTGCTCAGGGACACAACACATACTAAGCAGTGCAGAAAGTGTCTTGCTCAGGGACACAACACATACTAAGCAATGCAGATAAAGTGTCTTGCTGAGGGACACAACACATACTAAGCAGTGCAGATAAAGTGTCTTGCTCAGGGACACAACACATACTAAGCAGTGCAGAAAGTGTCTTGCTCAGGGACACAACACATACTAAGCAGTGCAGATAAAGTGTCTTGCTCAGGGACACAACACATACTAAGCAGTGCAGATAAAGTGTCTTGCTCAGGGACACAACACATACTAAGCAGTGCAGATAAAGTGTCTTGCTCAGGGACACAACACATACTAAGCAGTGCAGATAATGTGTCTTGCTCAGGGACACAACACATACTAAGCAGTGCAGATAAAGTGTCTTGCTCAGGGACACAACACATACTAAGCAGTGCAGATAAAGTGTCTTGCTCAGGGACACAACACATACTAAGCAGTGCAGATAAAGTGTCTTGCTCAGGGACACAACACATACTAAGCAGTGCAGATAAAGTGTCTTGCTCAGGGACACAACACATACTAAGCAATGTAGATAAAGTGTCTTGCTCAGGGACACAACACATACTAAGCAGTGCAGATAAAGTGTCTTGCTCAGGGAGACAACACATACTAAGCAGTGCAGATAAAGTGTCTTGCTCAGGGACACAACACATACTAAGCAATGCAGATAAAGTGTCTTGCTCAGGGACACAACACATGGTTATGGCGGGGATCGAACCCACGACTTTTGGATCATGGGTCCAACGCTCTACCACTAGACCACAGCTCTGCAAGTGCATCAAATTTTAAAACACAAAATGTATTAATCCGTTATCATTTGAACTTTAATCTTGCTGACATAATATAATCAAATAATTTTTTGAGTTTTTGTTATTCTACCAAAGATTAATTTAATTATATTATTTCACTGGTGCAACATAATCAAGTCAGTAATATGCAAAAAAAACTGCTTTGAACTATTGTAATAATTAATATTAATGACTGCAAAAATGCAAGTTATGTAGAAAAGCTATTAAAGTTTTAATTCGCTCTGTTCAAACAAACATAAAACATTTATGATATAAAACATTTATGATCTATTCTTCAAAATAATATTAAAAACCTGGGGTTTTCAAATTATACCAATAAATGTTACATTCTTAAAGAATTACAAACAATAGAAGGGTGTTAATTCGCAAAGGCAAACATTTGTCGGATTTATTAACAACATAATTCAATGGTGATGATTCCGGTTCCCGCTCCTTGAATATTGGACATCCTGTCCCATGTATCGTATAACATATGAATTGAAAACTCTCACTCTAAAGAGCTAAAAATTGAAACACTGCGCGTTTAAACACTGTAGCTCTTGTTTTCATTGTTTAATGTCCGGAACTCATCACCGCCTATGTCCATCTTTCTTAGAACGGGTACTAATTCACTACCAAAATATCTTAACGTTAAATCACGTTAAAATAACGTGAATTTCACGTAAATTTTAACGTGAATTTCACATGAAACGAGCAAGAACGTGAATTTAACGTTAAAAAATTAACGTAAAATTCACGTTATTTTTTTTTCACATGAATTTCACGTTGAAAATAATTTAACGTTAGTGAATTGTTACATTTTCATGTGAATTTCACGTGAACTTAATGTGAATTTCATGTTATTTTTTTTTCACGTGAATTTCACGTTAAGGAATTTTGGTAGTGATACAAAAGAACTAAAAATAACAATTGTCAATAACAATTCTTTGAATAATGTCTCACTGTACTATACCGCACTGTTATTACATAATTCATCATAACATATAATATGGTTTCACTTAAAATATATTTTTCCGCTGTACTTCAGCCATATTTAACCAGTCTGTGCTTTAAGCATTGTCTATGGTAATACTACGATTATTGTAACTTTATATTAAAGTGGTTAATGACGTAGATGGGTGGGTGGGTGGAAAAAGCGACTTTACTGTTTGCCTGTTGGATTCGAATGACAGAAAAACTTTTCTGCTCAGTACAAGTCAGCATATACTCGCTTTGAACGTGCAAGCGAGTATATATCACCCTCTAGGAAACAGAATCTGCAGAAACATAGTACTTGTGAAAAATACTTTGCAGTATAAATTATTAACCAGTCTGTGACGTTTATATTGAAATTGAGTAGTTTGTATCAGGCATAGTAACATATGCTGGTATGGGAACAGGAATATAAAAGTATAAACAGACTGTCTGACAAAAACACTCTTATATTTATGTACGGTAGTAATATAACACAAACGGGGCCATTTATAGATAATATTTATAGGTTATTAGATTTGTATTGGGATAAATGCACGAGTTCTTCATGCTGAGCGTAACAATATTGCGCGACTTTAGGAGTGCAATGTGTATAGGCTGAAAAAAGAGTGCATATATTCCAATACAAATCTAATAACCATACATATTTTAATATAACAACGAATAATTAGAACAAAACAATAGGTTTTAACATTTAATTTTCATAAAAAATATTTATTTGAAACTAACATATTGTCATTAGATTGTGGGAATTTTCACAATGAAACCAACATAATTTACGTCGCGTGACATACTTCTTTTGACATCAACAGTGCACCAATCACAAACGAGTATACATTACAAACCAAATATGACTTTGCTACGCGTCAGTATGAGCGAATATTGACATTTCCTGTTACATTGCAAGTAAACGGAGCTTGTAAATGCGTATGCAATAAAATGGTGTTGTTAATTAAGTGATTTCATCTTGGCCCAGTTATTGGTCCAAGGATTGTCATATTGGCCCAAGGCCGAAGGTCGCGGGCCAATATGAGTCTGAGTACAAATAACTAGAACAATATGAAAACACTTAATTAATGACAATTTTATTAGTTAACTTTCACTACAGTAGAATTATTAATTTGACATGATTTGCGTTCATTTATCAGTGGTATTGTTTTTTAGTATATTGTTACTTACGCCGTGGTGCGGCGTCCGTCGTCCGTCCGTCTGTCCGTAAACTTTTATTTGTAGCGACAACTCCTCTGAAACTACTGGATGGATATTCATGAAACTTTACAGAAATGTTGCCCATAAAGTCTAGTTGATCCTAGCAAAAATTCATGTTGATGTGAAATCCAAGATGGCCGCCAAAGCTAAAAATAGAGTTTTAAAATACAAGTTTGTAGCGACTACTTCTTGAAAACTATAAGTGATATTGATATGGGACTTTTTCTAAAATGATCAGCATGACATGATGTTGATCCTTGTCAAAAATCGTTTTGATTCAACGTTAAACATGGCTGCCAGTGGCCATCTTTGTTTACATAGAGTTATATAGTAAAAACTTGTAGCGACTACTCCTCTGAAACTACTTGGCGGATTGTCATGAAACTTTACAGGAATGTTGCTCTTGATGTCTAATTGATCCTAGCAAAATTTCAGATCTGCCAGAAATTCAAGATGGCCGTCACAGCTAAAAATAGATTTTTAAAAAATAACTTTGTAGCGACTACTTCTTGAAAACTATAAGTGATATTGATATGGGACTTTTTCTAAAATGATCAGCATGACATGATGTTGATCCTTGTCGAAAATTATTTTGATTCGACGTTAAATATGGCTGCTAGTGGCCATCTTTGGTTACATAGAGTTATATAGTAAAAACTTGTAGCGACTACTCCTCTGAAACTACTTGACGGATGTTCATGAAACTTCACAGGAATGTTGCTCTTGATGTTTAGTTGATCCTAGAAAAATTTCAGGTCGGCCGGAAATTCAAGATGGCCGCCACAGCTAAAAATAGATTTAAATTAATAAGTTTGTAGCGACTACTTCTTCAAAACTATAAGAGATATTGATATGGGACTTTTTCTAAAATGATCAGTATGACATGATGTTGTTCCTTGTCGAAAATCGTTTTGATTTGACGTTAAACATGGCTGCCAGCGGCCATCTTTGTTTACATAGAGTTATATAATGAAAACTTGTAGCGACTACTCCTCTGAAACTACTTGACGGATTTTCATGAAACTTCACAGGAATGTTGCTCTTAATGTCTAATTGATCCTAGCAAAATTTCAGGTCGGCCGGAAATTCAAGATGGCCACCACGGTTAAAAATAGATTTTCAAAAAACAAGTCTGTAGCGACTACTTCCTGAAATCAAAATCAATCAGTAGAGCTTCAAGGTCATTGACCTCTTGTTCATATTAGCAGACTTCCAGTTTGTATTGTCCGAGTTTGTGTCATATTTTGTGTAGATTTTTAGGTAAAACATGGCTGATACAGTTAATTGATATTAATGCTGTACAGAGAGGATCTTATACGAGCGCTCATTTAAATTATTATTGAATTTGTTTAAGTCTACGCGTTTTGACGTTTAGGTTAAAGTTTTTCTTTTTCCTTATTTCTCAAAAACTAATTGTCGGAAAGCTTTGAAACTTGACAAAAACGCTGTCATGTATTTTACCAGAATTATCCCCCGTTTTAAGATTTTTCATTTAAAATGTTGAATTCGTTATCTGGCATTCATTATCAGTTATAAGCAGTTATCTGATAAATTTGAATATGGCATAGATAATTTACTCAACCACTTGCCTCGATAAAATAATTTGTTCAAACCAATAGAGACCAAAACTGGGTAAGTTACCTGGTTAGATGGAACAAAATCTGCATGTTAAGTTTACGGTACTGATGATTGCGATATCTAGAGGTGGTACAACCTTATAAAGTCTGTGCTTATGAGCTTCACCTCACACCAGTTTTTGTCCTATTCTGAAATGCTTTCAAGTGTTTCACACAAGCAGGTCTTGGAAATCCACAAAATGACAAATAATTTGTTGCTTCCCAGATTATTTGTCGAATGGGAAATATCTTCATTTGGCAAACAAGGTTTTCTAGCCACCAAATTGACGTGTTTGCAATAAAAATAAAATAAAATCTCATTTCCGCAGATACAAGACAGATTAGAAATAAAAGTTCAATCTTTAGAACAGTGGAGACAGAAAGTCTTTAATTTGATGCATTTTCTGAGGAAAAATGTGTTATTTCCCCTATGACTTTTAGTGCTAAAGTATGCTTTTTAGCTTTCTGTTTTTAAGAACAACCATTAAAGGGACTGGGAAGCATTATGGATGTCAATCCGAATAAAAATAAAATGTCACGATGTGTTTCAGTTGCATATTCTTAATGCTAAACAGAGAGACTCCCTGACACTCACACCCCGTTTTCTAAAAAATAAAAATCGATACAATATTTCGATCTTTCGAATCCAAAAAGTTAATCGACACAAATTTATTTGTATAACTCTTAAGGAAAAAATATAATTGTGCCTCCTTGGCATTTTGCATGGCACCCCGGCATTACTGTTAGGGGAAATACGGTACTAAACATAGCACCCCGGCATTACTGTTAGGGGAAATACGGTACTAAACATAGCACCCGGGCATTACTGTTAGGGGAAATACGGTACTAAACATAGCACCTGGGTGTTACTGTTAGGGGGAATACGGTACTAAACATAGCACCCGGACATTACTGTAAGGGGAAATATGGTACTAATCATAGCACCCCGGCGTTACTGTTAGGGGAAATACGGTACTAAACATAGCACCCCGGCATTACTGTTAGGGGAAATACGGTACTAAACATAACACCCCGGCATTACTGTTAGGGGAAATACGGTACTAAACATAGCACCCCGGCGTTACTGTTAGGGGAAATACGGTACTAAACATAGCACCCCGGCATTACTGTTAGGGGAAATACGGTACTAAACATAGCACCCCGGCATTACTGTTAGGGGAAATACGGTACTAAACATAGCACCCCGGCGTTACTGTTAGGGGAAATACGGTACTAAACATAGCACCCCGGCATTACTGTTAGGGGAAATACGGTATGAAACATAGCACACGGGCGTTACTGTTAGGGAAAATACGGTACTAAACATAGCACCCGGGCGTTACTGTTAGGGGAAATACGGTACTAAACATAGCACCCCGGCGTTACTGTTAGGGGAAATACGGTACTAAACATAGCACACGGGCGTTACTGTTAGGGGAAATACGGTACTAAACATAGCACCCCGGCATTACTGTTAGGGGAAATACGGTATGAAACATAGCACACGGGCGTTACTGTTAGGGGAAATACGGTACTAAACATAGCACCCCAGCATTACTGTTAGGGGAAATACGGTACTAAACATAGCACCTGGGTGTTACTGTTAGGGGAAATACGGTACTAAACATAGCACCCGAGCATTACTGTTAGGGGAAATACGGTACTAAACATAGCACCTGGGTGTTACTGTTAGGGGAAATACGGTACTAAACATAGCACCCGGGCATTACTGTTAGGGGAAATACGGTATGAAACATAGCACACGGGCGTTACTGTTAGGGGAAATACGGTACTAAACATAGCACCCCGGCATTACTGTTAGGGGAAATACGGTGCTAAACATAGCACCCGGGCATTACTGTTAGGGGAAATACGGTACTAAACATAGCACCCGGACATTACTGTAAAGGGAAATACGGTACTAAACATAGAACCCGGGCATTACTGTTAGGGGAAATACGGTACTAAACATAGCACCCCGGCATTACTGTTAGGGGAAATACGGTACTAAAAATAGCACCCAGGCATTACTGTTAGGGGAAATACGGTACTAAACATAGCACCCCGGCATTACTGTTAGGGGAAATACAGCACTAAACATAGCACCCCGGCATTACTGTTAGGGGAAATATGGTACTAAACATAGCACACCGGCATTACTGTTAGGGAAATACGGTACTGAACATAGCACCCGGGCATTACTTTTAGGTGAAATACGGTACTAAACATAGCACCCCGGCGTTACTGTTAGGGGAAATATGGTACTAAACATAGCACCCTGGCATTACTGTTAGGGGAAATACGGTACTAAGCATAGCACCCCGGCATTACTGTTAGGGGAAATACAGTACTAAACATATCACCCCGGCGTTACTATTAGGGAAAAAACGGTATAAAACATAGCACCCGGGCATTACTGTTAGAGGAAATACGGTCCAAAAATAGCACCCAGGTGTTACTATTAGGGGAAATATGGTACTAAACATAGCACCCGGGCGTGACTATTAGGGGAAATACGGTACTAAACATAGCACCCTGACGGTACTAAACATAGCACCCGGGCTTTACTGTTAGGGAAATACGGTACTAAACATAGCACCCAGGCGTTACTATTAGGGGAAATACGGTATGCAGTAAACATAGCACCCGGGCATTATTATCAGCAGAAATACGGTATGCACTAAACATAGCACCCTGGCGTTACTATTAGGGGAAATACGGTATGCACTAAACATAGCACCCGGGCATTACTATCAGGGGAAATACGGTATGCGCTAAACTAGGTCTCATGATGCATCCAGTTTAATTGTTGTCAATGAAATTATCTGGTTCTAGCTAGTTTGTATTGTATAAATCATTCATTATTACTTCACAATATACTTTTAAAGGCTAGACAAATTATTGTCCCCTTAGGCTGCCTTTTCAAAGAAATTTACAGTCCTGGGCCCCATTGTATGAAACAATGTATGACCATTTTGATCGTAAATCAATTTCTTAAATGCTTCGCTATAAATTAGACTTTTCAAATAAACGTCATTTCATTTCTTTTTCTTTTACATGTGATATTTCTGCAGGACATGCACACATAATTGTCTGCATTGAATGATTAGGTGAAAAAAGTGAATGATTTTAAAATTTAAGACTTATCTCAAGATGTTTAATAAAACAGGGCTCAGATCAGTAATAATTTTGGGAATCTGAATTGCTGAGAAGTTCTATATTATCCCGGGAGTAAAACAAATAAATGAGTTGGAATGTAACCTTTTATCAATGTTACCTGCAAATCAAAAATGTTACAATTGATAAACTATATTAAATAAGCATTATCCAATAAATATATATTGAAGCGAAAAAGAAATGCAACTCGGAAATTTCCGCTATATATTGTATATACTGTACAATATGCTGCTGTTAATCGAATGGTATATGGCTATGTAAGACCTTTCCTTTCGGATAAAGAGACTAAAACAACACGTAACACAGCAAATAGTATTCCTTCAAAGTGTCATTATTGACAGAGTACGCGTTTGGCTCAAGCACCATGAGCAAACTTAGGATGCAAAATTTACTGAAAGTACTGAAATGGCTCAATTTTTCAAAGAGGAACTTCAACATTTATGAATTTCTTGTTACAAAGTGTACTGTGATTAAAACATCTACAACATCACAGTTTTGTCCTTTCTCTAACTAACTGCAACTTTTTTTTTTACAAACATCTTGGGATTTCGTTATGTGGAATTAGGTGTCCAATAAATACAATATATAGCTGAAATTCCCGAGTTGCGTTTCTTTTTTTCACTTCCGTATAATTATATAAGGCTTATATAAATCATGTAAATGTATTTAATATCTTCCTCCTATCCCCTATCACTTCCATATAATTATATAAGGCTTATATAAATCATGTAAATGTATTTAATATCTTCCTTCTATCCCTTTTCACTTCCGTATAATTATATAAGGCTTATATAAATCATGTAAATGTATTTAATATCTTCCTTCCATCCCTTTTCACTTCCTTATAATTATATAAGGCTTATATAAATCATGTAAATGTATTTAATATCTTACTCCTATCCCCTTTCACTTCCATATAATTATATAAGGCTTATATAAATCATGTAAATGTATTTAATATCTTACTCCTATCCCCGTTCACTTCCATATAATTATATAAGGCTTATATAAATCATGTAAATGTATTTAATATTTTACTCCTATCCCCTTTAACTTCCATATAATTATATAAGGCTTATATAAATCATGTAAATGTATTTAATATCTTCCTTCTATACCTTTTCACTTCCGTATAATTATATAAGGCTTATATAAATCATGTAAATGTATTTAATATCTTACTCCTATCCACTTATCCATTTTCACTTCCGTATAATTATATAAGGCTTATATAAATCATGTAAACGTATTTAATATCTTCCTCCTATCCCCTTTCACTTCCATATAATTATATAAGGCTTATATAAATCATGTAAATGTATTTAATATCTTACTCCTATCCCCTTTCACCTCCGTATAATTATATAAGGCTTATATAAATCATATAAATGTATTTAATATCTTCCTTCTATGTCTTTTCACTTCCGTATAATTATATAAGGCTTATATAAATCATGTAAATGTATTTAATATCTTACTCCTATCCCCTTTCACCTCCGTATAATTATATAAGGCTTATATAAATCATATAAATGTATTTAATATCTTCCTTCTATGTCTTTTCACTTCCGTATAATTATATAAGGCTTATATAAATCATGTAAATGTATTTAATATCTTCCTTCTATCCCTTTTCACTTCGGTATAATTATATAAGGCTTATATAAATCATGCAAATGTATTTAATATCTTACTCCTATCCCCTTTCACTTCCATATAATTATATAAGGCTTATATAAATCATGTAAATGTATTTAATATCTTCCTTCTAACCCCTTTTCACTTCGGTATAATTATATAATGCGGATATAATTCATGTAAATGGATTTAATATCTTCCTCCTATCCCCTTTTCACTTCTGTATAATTATATAAGGCTTATATAAATCATATAAATGTATTTAATATCTTCCTCCTATCCCCTTTTCACTTCCGTATAATTAAATAAGGCTTATATAAATCATGTAAATGTATTTAATATCTTACTCCTATCCCCTTTCACCTCCGTATAATTATATAAGGCTTATATAAATCATATAAATGTATTTAATATCTTCCTTCTATGTCTTTTCACTTCCGTATAATTATATAAGGCTTATATAAATCATGTAAATGTATTTAATATCTTACTCCTATCCACTTATCCCTTTTCACTTCCGTATAATTATATAAGGCTTATATAAATCATGTAAATGTATTTAATATCTTCCTCCTATCCCCTTTCACTTCCGTATAATTATATAAGGCTTATATAAATCATGTAAACGTATTTAATATCTTCCTTCTAATCCCTTTTCACTACCGTATATTTATATAAGGCTTATATAAATCATGTAAATGTATTTAATATATTACTCCTATCCCCTTTAACTTCCATATAATTATATAAGGCTTATATAAATCATGTAAATGTATTTAATATCTTACTCCTATCCCCTTTCACTTCCGTATAATTATATAAGGCTTATATAAATCATGTAAATGTATTTAATATCTTCCTTCTAATCCTTTTTCACTACCGTATAATTATATAAGGCTTATATAAATCATGTAAATGTATTTAATATATTACTCCTATCCCCTTTAACTTCCATATAATTATATAAGGCTTATATAAATCATGTAAATGTATTTAATATCTTCCTCCTATCCCCTTTTCACTTCCATATAATTATATAAGGCTTATATAAATCATATAAATGTATTTAATATCTTCCTCCTATCCCCTTTTCACTTCCGTATAATTAAATAAGGCTTATATAAATCATGTAAATGTATTTAATATCTTACTCCTATCCCCTTTCACCTCCGTATAATTATATAAGGCTTATATAAATCATATAAATGTATTTAATATCTTCCTTCTATGTCTTTTCACTTCCGTATAATTATATAAGGCTTATATAAATCATGTAAATGTATTTAATATCTTCCTGCTAATCCCTTTTCACTACCGTATAATTATATAAGGCTTATATAAATCATGTAAATGTATTTAATATATTACTCCTATCCCCTTTAACTTCCATATAATTATATAAGGCTTATATAAATCATGTAAATGTATTTAATATCTTCCTCCTATCCCCTTTTCACTTCCATATAATTATATAAGGCTTATATAAATCATGTAAATGTATTTAATATCTTACTCCTATCCCCGTTCACTTCCATATAATTATATAAGGCTTATATAAATCATGTAAATGTATTTAATATTTTACTCCTATCCCCTTTAACTTCCATATAATTATATAAGGCTTATATAAATCATGTAAATGTATTTAATATATTACTCCTATCCCCTTTAACTTCACTATAATTATATAAGGCTTATATAAATCATGTAAATGTATTTAATATCTTACTCCTATCCCCGTTCACTTCCATATAATTATATAAGGCTTATATAAATCATGTAAATGTATTTAATATCTTCCTCCTATCCCCTTTTCACTTCCATATAATTATATAAGGCTTATATAAATCATGTAAATATATTGAATATCTTCCTTCTATCCCTTTTCACTTCCGTATAATTATATAAGGCTTATATAAATCATGTAAATGTATTTAATATATTACTCCTATCCCCTTTAACTTCCATATAATTATATAAGGCTTATATAAATCATGTAAATGTATTTAATATCTTACTCCTATCCCCTTTCACCTCCGTATAATTATATAAGGCTTATATAAATCATATAAATGTATTTAATATCTTCTTTCTATGTCTTTTCACTTCCGTATAATTATATAAGGCTTATATAAATCATGTAAATGTATTTAATATCTTCCTTCTAATCCCTTTTCACTACCGTATAATTATATAAGGCTTATATAAATCATGTAAATGTATTTAATATATTACTCCTATCCCCTTTAACTTCCATATAATTATATAAGGCTTATATAAATCATGTAAATGTATTTAATATCTTCCTCCTATCCCCTTTTCACTTCCATATAATTATATAAGGCTTATATAAATCATGTAAATGTTTTTAATATCTTACTCCTATCCCCGTTCACTTCCATATAATTATATAAGGCTTATATAAATCATGTAAATGTATTTAATATTTTACTCCTATCCCCTTTAACTTCCATATAATTATATAAGGCTTATATAAATCATGTAAATGTATTTAATATCTTCCTCCTATCCCCTTTTCACTTCCATATAATTATATAAGGCTTATATAAATCATGTAAATATATTTAATATCTTCCTTCTATCCCTTTTCACTTCCGTATAATTATATAAGGCTTATATAAATCATGTAAATGTATTTAATATATTACTCCTATCCCCTTTAACTTCCATATAATTATATAAGGCTTATATAAATCATGTAAATGTATTTAATATCTTACTCCTATCCCCGTTCACTTCCATATAATTATATAAGGCTTATATAAATCATGTAAATGTATTTAATATCTTACTCCTATCCCCGTTCACTTCCATATAATTATATAAGTCTTATATAAATCATGTAAATGTATTTAATATTTTACTCCTATCCCCTTTAACTTCCATATAATTATATAAGGCTTATATAAATCATGTAAATGTATTTAATATATTACTCCTATCCCCTTTAACTTCACTATAATTATATAAGGCTTATATAAATCATGTAAATGTATTTAATATCTTACTCCTATCCCCGTTCACTTCCATATAATTATATAAGGCTTATATAAATCATGTAAATGTATTTAATATCTTCCTCCTATCCCCTTTTCACTTCCATATAATTATATAAGGCTTATATAAATCATGTAAATATATTTAATATCTTCCTTCTATCCCTTTTCACTTCCGTATAATTATATAAGGCTTATATAAATCATGTAAATGTATTTAATATCTTCCTCCTATCCCCTTTTCACTTCCATATAATTATATAAGGCTTATATAAATCATGTAAATGTATTTAATATCTTCCTTTTATCCCTTTTCACTTCTGTATAATTATATAAGGCTTATATAAATCATGTAAATGTATTTAATATCTTACTCCTATCCCCTTTAACTTCCATATAATTATATAAGGCTTATATAAATCATGTAAATGTATTTAATATCTTACTCCTATCCCCTTTAACTTCCATATAATTATATAAGGCTTATATAAATCATATAAATGTATTTAATATCTTCCTTCTATGTCTTTTCACTTCCGTATAATTATATAAGGCTTATATAAATCATGTAAATGTATTTAATATCTTCCTTCTAATCCCTTTTCAATACCGTATAATTATATAAGGCTTATATAAATCATGTAAATGTATTTAATATATTACTCCTATCCCCTTTAACTTCCATATAATTATATAAGGCTTATATAAATCATGTAAATGTATTTAATATCTTCCTCCTATCCCCTTTTCACTTCCATATAATTATATAAGGCTTATATAAATCATGTAAATGTATTTAATATCTTACTCCTATCCCCGTTCACTTCCATATAATTATATAAGGCTTATATAAATCATGTAAATGTATTTAATATTTTACTCCTATCCCCTTTAACTTCCATATAATTATATAAGGCTTATATAAATCATGTAAATGTATTTAATATCTTACTCCTATCCCCGTTCACTTCCATATAATTATATAAGGCTTATATAAATCATGTAAATGTATTTAATATCTTACTCCTATCCACTTATCCCTTTTCACTTCCGTATAATTATATAAGGCTTATATAAATCATGTAAATGTATTTAATATCTTCCTCCTATCCCCTTTCACTTCCGTATAATTATATAAGGCTTATATAAATCATGTAAACGTATTTAATATCTTCCTTCTAATCCCTTTTCACTACCGTATATTTATATAAGGCTTATATAAATCATGTAAATGTAATTAATATATTACTCCTATCCCCTTTAACTTCCATATAATTATATAAGGCTTATATAAATCATGTAAATGTATTTAATATCTTACTCCTATCCCCTTTCACTTCCGTATAATTATATAAGGCTTATATAAATCATGTAAATGTATTTAATATCTTCCTTCTAATCCCTTTTCACTACCGTATAATTATATAAGGCTTATATAAATCATGTAAATGTATTTAATATATTACTCCTATCCCCTTTAACTTCCATATAATTATATAAGGCTTATATAAATCATGTAAATGTATTTAATATCTTCCTCCTATCCCCTTTTCACTTCCATATAATTATATAAGGCTTATATAAATCATATAAATGTATTTAATATCTTCCTCCTATCCCCTTTTCACTTCCGTATAATTAAATAAGGCTTATATAAATCATGTAAATGTATTTAATATCTTACTCCTATCCCCTTTCACCTCCGTATAATTATATAAGGCTTATATAAATCATATAAATGTATTTAATATCTTCCTTCTATGTCTTTTCACTTCCGTATAATTATATAAGGCTTATATAAATCATGTAAATGTATTTAATATCTTCCTGCTAATCCCTTTTCACTACCGTATAATTATATAAGGCTTATATAAATCATGTAAATGTATTTAATATATTACTCCTATCCCCTTTAACTTCTATATAATTATATAAGGCTTATATAAATCATGTAAATGTATTTAATATCTTCCTCCTATCCCCTTTTCACTTCCATATAATTATATAAGGCTTATATAAATCATGTAAATGTATTTAATATCTTACTCCTATCCCCGTTCACTTCCATATAATTATATAAGGCTTATATAAATCATGTAAATGTATTTAATATTTTACTCCTATCCCCTTTAACTTCCATATAATTATATAAGGCTTATATAAATCATGTAAATGTATTTAATATATTACTCCTATCCCCTTTAACTTCACTATAATTATATAAGGCTTATATAAATCATGTAAATGTATTTAATATCTTACTCCTATCCCCGTTCACTTCCATATAATTATATAAGGCTTATATAAATCATGTAAATGTATTTAATATCTTCCTCCTATCCCCTTTTCACTTCCATATAATTATATAAGGCTTATATAAATCATGTAAATATATTGAATATCTTCCTTCTATCCCTTTTCACTTCCGTATAATTATATAAGGCTTATATAAATCATGTAAATGTATTTAATATATTACTCCTATCCCCTTTAACTTCCATATAATTATATAAGGCTTATATAAATCATGTAAATGTATTTAATATTTTACTCCTATCCCCTTTAACTTCCATATAATTATATAAGGCTTATATAAATCATGTAAATGTATTTAATATCTTACTCCTATCCCCGTTCACTTCCATATAATTATATAAGGCTTATATAAATCATGTAAATGTATTTAATATCTTACTCCTATCCACTTATCCCTTTTCACTTCCGTATAATTATATAAGGCTTATATAAATCATGTAAATGTATTTAATATCTTCCTCCTATCCCCTTTCACTTCCGTATAATTATATAAGGCTTATATAAATCATGTAAACGTATTTAATATCTTCCTTCTAATCCCTTTTCACTACCGTATATTTATATAAGGCTTATATAAATCATGTAAATGTAATTAATATATTACTCCTATCCCCTTTAACTTCCATATAATTATATAAGGCTTATATAAATCATGTAAATGTATTTAATATCTTACTCCTATCCCCTTTCACTTCCGTATAATTATATAAGGCTTATATAAATCATGTAAATGTATTTAATATCTTCCTTCTAATCCCTTTTCACTACCGTATAATTATATAAGGCTTATATAAATCATGTAAATGTATTTAATATATTACTCCTATCCCCTTTAACTTCCATATAATTATATAAGGCTTATATAAATCATGTAAATGTATTTAATATCTTCCTCCTATCCCCTTTTCACTTCCATATAATTATATAAGGCTTATATAAATCATATAAATGTATTTAATATCTTCCTCCTATCCCCTTTTCACTTCCGTATAATTAAATAAGGCTTATATAAATCATGTAAATGTATTTAATATCTTACTCCTATCCCCTTTCACCTCCGTATAATTATATAAGGCTTATATAAATCATATAAATGTATTTAATATCTTCCTTCTATGTCTTTTCACTTCCGTATAATTATATAAGGCTTATATAAATCATGTAAATGTATTTAATATCTTCCTGCTAATCCCTTTTCACTACCGTATAATTATATAAGGCTTATATAAATCATGTAAATGTATTTAATATATTACTCCTATCCCCTTTAACTTCTATATAATTATATAAGGCTTATATAAATCATGTAAATGTATTTAATATCTTCCTCCTATCCCCTTTTCACTTCCATATAATTATATAAGGCTTATATAAATCATGTAAATGTATTTAATATCTTACTCCTATCCCCGTTCACTTCCATATAATTATATAAGGCTTATATAAATCATGTAAATGTATTTAATATTTTACTCCTATCCCCTTTAACTTCCATATAATTATATAAGGCTTATATAAATCATGTAAATGTATTTAATATATTACTCCTATCCCCTTTAACTTCACTATAATTATATAAGGCTTATATAAATCATGTAAATGTATTTAATATCTTACTCCTATCCCCGTTCACTTCCATATAATTATATAAGGCTTATATAAATCATGTAAATGTATTTAATATCTTCCTCCTATCCCCTTTTCACTTCCATATAATTATATAAGGCTTATATAAATCATGTAAATATATTGAATATCTTCCTTCTATCACTTTTCACTTCCGTATAATTATATAAGGCTTATATAAATCATGTAAATGTATTTAATATATTACTCCTATCCCCTTTAACTTCCATATAATTATATAAGGCTTATATAAATCATGTAAATGTATTTAATATCTTACTCCTATCCCCTTTCACCTCCGTATAATTATATAAGGCTTATATAAATCATATAAATGTATTTAATATCTTCCTTCTATGTCTTTTCACTTCCGTATAATTATATAAGGCTTATATAAATCATGTAAATGTATTTAATATCTTCCTTCTAATCCCTTTTCACTACCGTATAATTATATAAGGCTTATATAAATCATGTAAATGTATTTAATATATTACTCCTATCCCCTTTAACTTCCATATAATTATATAAGGCTTATATAAATCATGTAAATGTATTTAATATCTTCCTCCTATCCCCTTTTCACTTCCATATAATTATATAAGGCTTATATAAATCATGTAAATGTATTTAATATCTTACTCCTATCCCCGTTCACTTCCATATAATTATATAAGGCTTATATAAATCATGTAAATGTATTTAATATTTTACTCCTATCCCCTTTAACTTCCATATAATTATATAAGGCTTATATAAATCATGTAAATGTATTTAATATCTTACTCCTATCCCCGTTCACTTCCATATAATTATATAAGGCTTATATAAATCATGTAAATGTATTTAATATCTTCCTCTTATCCCCTTTTCACTTCCATATAATTATATAAGGCTTATATAAATCATGTAAATGTATTTAATATCTTCCTCCTATCCCCTTTTCACTTCCATATAATTATATAAGGCTTATATAAATCATGTAAATATATTTAATATCTTCCTTCTATCCCTTTTCACTTCCGTATAATTATATAAGGCTTATATAAATCATGTAAATGTATTTAATATATTACTCCTATCCCCTTTAACTTCCATATAATTATATAAGGCTTATATAAATCATGTAAATGTATTTAATATCTTACTCCTATCCCCGTTCACTTCCATATAATTATATAAGGCTTATATAAATCATGTAAATGTATTTAATATCTTACTCCTATCCCCGTTCACTTCCATATAATTATATAAGTCTTATATAAATCATGTAAATGTATTTAATATTTTACTCCTATCCCCTTTAACTTCCATATAATTATATAAGGCTTATATAAATCATGTAAATGTATTTAATATATTACTCCTATCCCCTTTAACTTCACTATAATTATATAAGGCTTATATAAATCATGTAAATGTATTTAATATCTTACTCCTATCCCCGTTCACTTCCATATAATTATATAAGGCTTATATAAATCATGTAAATGTATTTAATATCTTCCTCCTATCCCCTTTTCACTTCCATATAATTATATAAGGCTTATATAAATCATGTAAATATATTTAATATCTTCCTTCTATCCCTTTTCACTTCCGTATAATTATATAAGGCTTATATAAATCATGTAAATGTATTTAATATCTTCCTCCTATCCCCTTTTCACTTCCATATAATTATATAAGGCTTATATAAATCATGTAAATGTATTTAATATCTTCCTTCTATCCCTTTTCACTTCTGTATAATTATATAAGGCTTATATAAATCATGTAAATGTATTTAATATCTTACTCCTATCCCCTTTAACTTCCATATAATTATATAAGGCTTATATAAATCATGTAAATGTATTTAATATCTTACTCCTATCCCCTTTAACTTCCATATAATTATATAAGGCTTATATAAATCATATAAATGTATTTAATATCTTCCTTCTATGTCTTTTCACTTCCGTATAATTATATAAGGCTTATATAAATCATGTAAATGTATTTAATATCTTCCTTCTAATCCCTTTTCAATACCGTATAATTATATAAGGCTTATATAAATCATGTAAATGTATTTAATATATTACTCCTATCCCCTTTAACTTCCATATAATTATATAAGGCTTATATAAATCATGTAAATGTATTTAATATCTTCCTCCTATCCCCTTTTCACTTCCATATAATTATATAAGGCTTATATAAATCATGTAAATGTATTTAATATCTTACTCCTATCCCCGTTCACTTCCATATAATTATATAAGGCTTATATAAATCATGTAAATGTATTTAATATTTTACTCCTATCCCCTTTAACTTCCATATAATTATATAAGGCTTATATAAATCATGTAAATGTATTTAATATCTTACTCCTATCCCCGTTCACTTCCATATAATTATATAAGGCTTATATAAATCATGTAAATGTATTTAATATCTTCCTCTTATCCCCTTTTCACTTCCATATAATTATATAAGGCTTATATAAATCATGTAAATGTATTTAATATCTTCCTCCTATCCCCTTTTCACTTCCATATAATTATATAAGGCTTATATAAATCATGTAAATATATTTAATATCTTCCTTCTATCCCTTTTCACTTCCGTATAATTATATAAGGCTTATATAAATCATGTAAATGTATTTAATATATTACTCCTATCCCCTTTAACTTCCATATAATTATATAAGGCTTATATAAATCATGTAAATGTATTTAATATCTTACTCCTATCCCCGTTCACTTCCATATAATTATATAAGGCTTATATAAATCATGTAAATGTATTTAATATCTTACTCCTATCCCCGTTCACTTCCATATAATTATATAAGTCTTATATAAATCATGTAAATGTATTTAATATTTTACTCCTATCCCCTTTAACTTCCATATAATTATATAAGGCTTATATAAATCATGTAAATGTATTTAATATATTACTCCTATCCCCTTTAACTTCACTATAATTATATAAGGCTTATATAAATCATGTAAATGTATTTAATATCTTACTCCTATCCCCGTTCACTTCCATATAATTATATAAGGCTTATATAAATCATGTAAATGTATTTAATATCTTCCTCCTATCCCCTTTTCACTTCCATATAATTATATAAGGCTTATATAAATCATGTAAATATATTTAATATCTTCCTTCTATCCCTTTTCACTTCCGTATAATTATATAAGGCTTATATAAATCATGTAAATGTATTTAATATCTTCCTCCTATCCCCTTTTCACTTCCATATAATTATATAAGGCTTATATAAATCATGTAAATGTATTTAATATCTTCCTTCTATCCCTTTTCACTTCTGTATAATTATATAAGGCTTATATAAATCATGTAAATGTATTTAATATCTTACTCCTATCCCCTTTAACTTCCATATAATTATATAAGGCTTATATAAATCATGTAAATGTATTTAATATCTTCCTTCTATCCCTTTTCACTTCCGTATAATTATATAAGGCTTATATAAATCATGTAAATGTATTTAATATCTTACTCCTATCCCCTTTAACTTCCATATAATTATATAAGGCTTATATAAATCATGTAAATGTATTTAATATCTTACTCCTATCCCCTTTAACTTCCATATAATTATATAAGGCTTATATAAATCATGTAAATGTATTTAATATCTTCCTCCTATCCCCTATCACTTCCATATAATTATATAAGGCTTATATAAATCATGTAAATGTATTTAATATCTTCCACCTATCCCCTTTTCACTTCCGATTATATGTGGCTTATATAAATCATGTAAATGTATTTAATATCTTCCACCTATCCCCTTTTCACTTACGTATAATTATATAAGGCTTATATAAATCATGTAAATGTATTTAATATCTTCCACCTATCCCCTTTTCACTTACGTATAATTATATAAGGCTTATATAAATCATGTAAATGTATTTAATATCTTCCTCCTATCCCCTTTTCACTTCCGTATGATTATATGTGGCTTATATAAATCATGTAAATGTATTTAAAATCTTACTCCTATCCCCCTTTCACTTCCATATAATTATATAAGGTTTATATAAATCATGTAAATGTATTTAATATCTTCATTCTATCCCCTTTTCACTTCCGTATGATTATATGTGGCTTATATAAATCATGTAAATGTATTTAATATCTTCCTCCTATCCCCTTTAAAAAAAAAAGTCGTGAGACTTAATAATCAGCAGCAGAATAGGATACAGGATCAGTTGTCTTCAAACAAAACACATTTCAAATAATTGAAGCAATATAACACAATTTCACTGGAATCTGTGTCTCACTTAAAATGTTGAGATTGATTCAATTTCATATAAGGTAATACCTCGAGATTAATTCGGCTCCATATTTGGTTATATGTCAAGATTGGACATGTGATTGATCCTCAACAAAATTCATTTTGATTCGATGTCAAACATCGCTGCCAATGGCCATCTTTGTTTACAATTGTGTGGCAACTACTTCTCAAAAGCCATACTTGTAACTGATTTAATACTATTACTAAAATGATTGTAGATCGTCCTAAACAAAATTAATTTTGAATCGACATTAATCTTGGTTGTCCTCAGCTGTCTCTTTTTACATGGAATTGAATTGAATATTGTTTAACGGCCCATCAACACAGTATAGGTTATTTAGAGCCGCCCCAGAGAGAGGAAGGATACATAGGAATCTGGGAACTGTGCCGTACTCTTATTATCGAATAGATTCCTATGGTTCTTTAACGTGCTCGGAGTATAGACCGATACACGGGACCGTCCGGTTTACGTCCCCATCCGACGGACAAGGCTAAGGGAAAGTGTCTTGCCCAAGAACACACTAACGAAACTCAGTGGCACCATAGAGGATTGAACCCGAGGCCTCCGGTTACAAATCCACCGCGCTACCGACTGCGCCACGCCAGCCCTTTTTACATGGAGTTATACAGTAAAAACAGGATTACTACTTCTTTGAAACTACAAGAGAATTGCATAAAACACTTAGTTTAGGTTTGATAAAAAATGTTTGATAAAAAAGTATGATTTGTAAAAGGAGGTAATCTAAAGAAACAAAACATGTTTTAATTTTCTATTAAAGGGAGGTAATTATGTAATTAAATAATAAAACAAGTTTCCGTTAAGATATTATTTACTATAGTATGTGTTAATTTGTTAGATTTTGTAGAATTCTCAATATCTTAATTAATTTTAACAGTTTATGTAAAAAAAATTATAGTATGTAAAGTTTTTAAGGTAATTTTTTCATAATAAATTTAGCGCATAAACTGCATGTCATTTCCATAGACGAGATACAAAGAATGTGTGTTTGGGGTAAATGATAATGTGACATAAATATGACCAATAATAATGCTACAAAGTTATCTGTACACTAAGTCGGTGATAAAAATAAAGCAAACATGATGGGGAACATACTTTTATAGATTATCGAAAGTCGTTCTCATTGCAATGAAAAGGGAGGTAATTTTAAAATTACGAAATTTGGAATGTTTTTTGTTTGAGAATAACAATCGTTTGTGAACAGATTTCAAACTTTAAACAATGACGAAATAGGCAATATGATACGGTACTAAACATAGCACCCCGACATTACTGTTAGGGGAAATGCCGTTAAACCACAATCATGCTTATTATTTTTTCATTCAATGATAGACATTTCAGTTTGCAATCTTGATATTTTGTTTACATAAGTATTGGCTACCATCAGCAGTGAGGATTATGACGTCATATATAAGCTTTAAACTGTCACTTATACCTTCCAAGTGTATAGATGTTAGCCTTTTCATTCTACAATAGGAGTGAGGCATTCTCTTCTATATTTTTCAAAAACAGCTTTGACTAAATCATTAGCAAACTGAACCGACACACGCAGTACAATTATATATGGTTAGAGCGCCCTTACTTGTATATATATTTATATCGATATTGTATATATTAATGCATTAATGTAGCCATGATACATAAATGTGGAAACAAAATATAAACTGTGAAATAAAATATTTACTATGTACATAAGGTGTCTTCGGTGGCTAGAATATCCAATTATACAATATTAACAGTACATAGTTTGTCAAATGGTATTATAATGTCCCAATGTATGACTGCGACAAACTAAACATAAGATAGACACATGACGATAGAGTCGACAGAGACAGAGTTTATTTCCATCGTGAAGTATTGGACTTTTAGATGGAGGTAGAACGTAGTTTCAGAGGTTGGTTATGCGAGACATTGAAACAAATAATAAATATAAGACCAATGTAAATTGGCCCTTGTATTATAAACATAAGGACTTAGCCAGTCTAGCAGGATAGGTACTTGAAAAAAAGTTCCCATGGCTGAAAAGTATTAGTAGATCGAGCTTCAAGGTCATTGACCTCTTGTTGATAACTTACAGATTTGAACCTATGATTAAAAGTAATGGAAATTAAATTAGCTTTCCACCGATATATACTTTAGGGGTATACCAGGGGTTCAAAATAGGTCAGGAGAAACAACTCTTGTCAAACTGTATATTTTAACTAGAAACTCAATATCACAAGGTATAGAGCTCTCATATATTGTATTGCAAGTAATGTAAGCTTATGTTCCTCTATCAAATTTGTTCAACTGATGACATTCCGGGGATCAAATTTGGCCCCTAAAACTGTGACCCCAGAGGTCACATTTTTACATAAAGTTGGATAGTTAGATGGGTTGACTCACTTATGACTTGCTGAAGTTACATAGTTTTGTACTATTTGAACAAAAACTTCAGTTAGGCCAGAGTTATTTTATTTTTCGGTTCTCAGACCCTTCGACCCTACTTTTTGTAAAAATGAAGAAAAAAACGGGAAAAAAAACACAAACAATTTGGTAAAAAAGGGATCTGGTATGTGTTTTTGGTCTGCATTTTTAACAGCCATGTGATGTTTAAAAAAGCATTGTTATATCAGAAGATCATGCTTGCATACAATTTTATGTTTTGTCTCGTAACTAATAGCAATTTTTTTCCTCGTCCTGTGGAACCTTTTTATGAAAAAAAATCTGAGAACCAAAAAACTAAAAAAAACAAGAGGCCCAAGAGGGCCTGTGGACGCTCTACTTGCTAAAGATAAAGTTTATGCACAAGGGGTCATAACTCTTTCAAATATCGTTCAACCAGAACATGGTGATGATATACGCAACTAGGCTTGGTACTGATTGTCCTGACAAGTTTCGTTGAAATCCAGCCAGAGGTTCAGGAGAACTTGTCTGTACAAAGTTAGTGTAATAAAACCTTTAAGGGGTCATAACTCTGCCAAAAATCATTCAACCCGAATATGGCGATGATATGCACAACTAGGCTTGATACTGATCATCCTTGTCAAGTTTCGTTAAAATCCAGCCAGGGGTTCAGGAGAACTAGCCCGGAAAATGTTTGTGTATCAGAAACCTTTAAAGGGCCATAACTCCACCAAAAATCTGTTAACCGGAATGCGACGATGATATGCACAACTAAGCTTGGTGCTGTATCCTGTAAAGTTTCGTTGAAATGTGGGGAGATGTTCAGGAGAATAGTCCAGACAAAGTTTGTGTATTAAAACCTTTAAAGGACCATAACTCTGCCAAAAAGCATTCAACCGGAACACGGCAAAGATTTGCACAACTAGACCTGGAACTGATCATCCCTAAAAAGTTTCGTTTAAATCCAGCCAGGGTTCAGGAGAACTAGTCAGAACAAAGTTTGTGTATTAAAACGTTTAAAGGGACATAACTCCACCAAAATCATTCAACCGGAACACGGTGACGATATGTACAGCTAGGCTTGGTACTGATCATCCCTGAAAAATTTCAATGAAATCTGGCCAAATGAAGGCCCTTTCTTCTTAATGAGGTCAAAATTTAGCATATTTCAGAAAATCAAGGGCCATAACTCCGGTGTAAATTGTCCAATCTGGCTGGTTTTCAAACTTGTCGCAGCTTTCATTGATAGTAACAATCTGGTAAAGTTTGGTAAAGATCGGATGAAAAATGAAGACCCTATCATATTAACGAGGCAAAATATAGCATTTTAACTAAATCAAGGGCCATAACTCCGCTGTTACTGGTTTGAACTGGCTGGTTTTCAAACTTGTCTGAGCTTTCATTTATATTAACAATCTGGTAAAGTTTGGTAAAGATCGGACGAAAAATGAAGGCCCTATCATCTTAACGAGGCAAAATATAGCATTTTTAACTAAATCAAGGGCCATAACTCCGCTGTTGCTGGTCCGATCTGGCTGGTTTTCGAACTTGTCCAAGCTTTCATTGATATTAACAATCTGGTAATGTTTGGTAAAGATCGGACGAAAAATGAAGACCCTATCGTCTTAACGAGGCAAAACATAGCCTTTTTAACTAAATCAAAGGCCATAACACCGCTGTTACTAGTTCGATCTGGCTGGTTTTCGAACTTATCCAAGCTTTTATTGATATTAACAAGATGGTAAATTGAAGGCCCTATCGTCTTAACGAGGCAAAATATAGCATTTTTAACTAAATCAAGGGCTATAACTCTGCTGTTGCTGGTCCGATCTGGCTGGTTTTTGAACTTGTCCAAGCTTTCATTGATATTAACAATCTGGTACAGTTTGGTAAAGATCGGATGAAAAATAAAGGCCCTATCGTCTTAACGAGGTAAAAGTTAACGGACGGACGACAGACAACGGACGACTGACGTCAGACAACACACCATCCCATAAGCTCTGCTGGCCCTTGGCCAGTAGAGCTAAAAATGGTCTTGTATAATGCATGGGGATACCACATTTTTTATTGCATGAAATTATTAGCTCAAGTCTGTCTGTCTTCCCACATATTTGCATTTTAAAACGTTTTAAAGCAATTTACCATACCATTAGAGAGGGAATAAATTCGTAAAAATGTAAATGTTTGAGATGTTATTAGAAGTAATAATTGCAGACAGTGTTGTACAAATCGATTGTCTTCAAACAAAATGCACCGCTTTCTCCTTTGTTCAAGAATGTTTTTAAAGATGAGAATCTTTCATGGTAGATGTCACTCACTGATGGTGCCAATACTTCAGATCTGTAATATGGAAATTGTCGTCTGCAATTTGGCATCTTAGTACTGTAATGCTAGGATAAAGACACTGCCAGCATGTGCAGTGGAGCAGCCTTTAATTTTAACCCTTTAATAGCCGATATGAATGTATAATGGACTGTCCTTTCTTTAAATTTAGACCATTCCATTTATGTTACAAAGGGATGTTTTGGAGAAATGACTGATGAGCAGCCAGACATTGTAAACCCTGATCAGCCTGCGAGCAATCTGGGTTTACAATGGATGTAAAGGCTATTGTAGTTGTCCTTAGCAAGCTAAGGGTTAAGACAAATTGTGACCTTCAGCATGTGATTTTTATTTTTCAGTTATTTTGTATGAAGGGTACTTGTGTTTGCAATAATCATATTTGTTATATATCTATCAATAATATGTTCCTTAGAAACCTGTATCACTACTAGCATTTACTGGCGCCCTTTGTTTTTGTGGACAAATTGTGTTTAAAAAAATTGTAATCGGCAAGTTCAAGTCAGTTACATGAATACAAGATCTCCAAGGCACTCCTTATATGGGCATTTGCTTTCTAGGCAATGATGTTTGATTCAAGAATTTTGTAGGTCTTTTGTTCAGGCAATTCTTTGAAGTCAGTTTATATTACTACCATATCATCCCTTATTTGTAAATAGTTTTATCTTTATATATTTACATTAATTTTTAATCACTACTTCATTTCTTCATCTTTCATCTTTCTGTTTAGCACAATAAGACCTATTTATGTGTCGACGTGCCGTAAAACACAATTCATTCATTTGAAGTCAGTGCCAATAGAGTTATTTATTTTATACTTAGCAGTGAAATAGTTAGATACCACAAATGATCCAGCGCTTGCGCAGTTTATATCTGTAATAATGTAAACTAAACTAAAATGTAGTTAATTCATTATTTGTATGAAAGTTTCATAAAGAAATAAGATTGAATTTAAACATTATTTAAAACTAAAACTAAAAATGCTTTGTCTGTGCTGTTAAATAATTAAATGAAATCGACCAACTAACTATATGCTGAACACCAAAATGGCACCCTTTGACTTTGTGTATTCTACAACACAGATGCTCTTTGAAAGTTAATTATTTATAACCAATCAAATTATACTAGTAACAAATTGTATGCGTAAAAGTAACTTCAAAGGTCATAATTTATCATTTCTATAAATATATTTTTGGAAAAGTCCAGGATTACGGAAGATTTCATTGGATAGAAAATACACTATTTTCACAGCTGAATAACTTCACTTGTGATCGTTACCAGGGAGTATCTTACTCCCTGTCGTTATCGAAGAAAATCTGTCAAGCTATCTTTAGACTACCAATCAAAAGCAAGTATGATGTCACCAATAGGAGCTCAAATGAGCACAAGAGACACAAACAACCCAACCATAACTGTTTTTGTGTAGATTTAAATAGCAGTGAAAAATGTCAGTTGGTCATTTTTAGCTCTACTGATCAAAGTACGTCCATGCATCTGTCCGTAAACTTTTTGTTGTAGCAACTACTCCTCTGAAACTACTGGATGGATTTTCATGAAACTTTACAGAAATGTTGCCCATGAAGTCTAGTTGATTCTAGCAAAAATTCATGTTGATATGAAATCCAAGATGGCCACCAAAGCTAAAAATAGAGTTTTAATAAAACAAGTTTGTAGCGACTACTTTCAGATAACTATAAGTGATATTGATATGGGACTTTTTCTAAAATGATCAGCATGACATGATGTTGGTCCTTGTCGAAAATCATTTTGATTCGATGTTAAACATGGCTGCCAGCGGCCATCTATGTTTACATAGAGTTATATAGTAGAAACTTGTAGCGACAACTCCTCTGAAACTACCAGACAGATGTACATGAAACTTCACAGGAATGTTGCTCTTGATGTCTTATTGATCCTAGCAAAATTTCAGGTCGGCCTGAAATTCAAGATGGCCGCCACCGCCAAAAATAGAGTTTTAAAAACCAAGTTTGTAGCGACTACTTCTTGAAAACTTTAAGTGATATTGATATGGGACTTTTTCAATGATCAGCATGACATGTTGTTGATCCTTGTCAAAATCGTTTAAATTCAACGTTAAACATGGCTGCCAGTGGCCATCTTTGTTTATATAGAGTTATATAAAGAAAACTAGTAGCGACTACTTCTCTGAAACTACTTGACGGATTTTCATGAATCTTCAGGAATGTTGCTCTTGATGTCTATTTGATCCTAGAAAAATTTCAGGGTGGCTGAAAATTCAAGATGGCCACCATGGCTAAAAATAGATTTAAAAAAAAAAAAATTGTAGCGATTACTCTTCTGAGACTACTTGACAGATTTTCATGAAACTTCACAGGATTGTTGCTCTTGATGTCTAGCTGATCCTAGCAGAATTTCAGGCCGGCCGGAAATTTAAGATGGCCACCACAGCTAAAAATAGATTAAAAAAACAAACAAATTTGTAGCAACTACTTCCTGAAAACTGTAAGTGATATTGATATGGGGCTTTTTCTAAAAAGGATCAGCATGACATGAAGTTGATCATTGTCGAAAATCATTTTGATTCAATGGTAAACGTGGCTGCCAGTGGCCATCTATGTTTACATAGAGTTATATAGTAAAAGTATGTAGCGACTACTCCTCTGAAACTACTTTTCAGATTTTCATGAAACTTCACAGGAATGTTGCTCTTGATATCTAGTTGATCCTAGCAAAATTTCAGGTCATACTGGAAATTCAAGATATTGATATGGGACTTTTTCTAAAATGATCAGCATGACATGATGTTGGTCCTTGTCGCAAATCGTTTTGATTTGACGTTAAACATGGCCACCAGCGGCCATCTTTGTTTACTTGGAGTTATATAGTAAAACCTTGTAGCAATTACTCCTCTGAAACTACTTGACGGATTTTCATGAAACTTCACAGGAAGGTTGCTCTTGATGTCTAATTGATCCTAGCAAAATTTCAGTCGGCCGGAAATTCAAGATGGCCACCACAGCTAAAAATAGATTTAAAAAAAAAGTCTGTGGCGACTTCCATAAAATTATAAATGATATTGATATGGGACTTTTTTTTAAAGTGATCAGCATGATATGAGGTTGGTCATGGTTGAAAATCATTTTGATTGAATGTTAAATATGGCTGCCCCATCTTTGTTTACAAAAGCGTGTGGCTTTTGTGTACCTGATGCTTATCTGGGAACAAGGCAGTATGACCAGTCAGGTGTATCTGTTTAAAGTTAAAGAGAAAATATTAATGGATATTATTAGTCAATTGATAGTTTATGTAAAATGTAAAAAAAAAGAAAGAAAAATTACGCTAAATTCAAGGTAACATAAACTAATCGGAATGTTCTTGTAATTCATAATTCTATATATAATTCTATATATAATTTTAGTGGAGGGCTGGTGTGGCGCAGTCGGTAGCGCGGCGGATTTGTAACCGGAGGCCCCAGGTTCAATCCTCCCTGGTCCCACTGAGTTCCGTTGGTGTGTTCTTGGGCAAGACATTTTCCCTTAGCCTCGTCCGTCGGATGGGGACGTAAACCGGGCGATCCCGTGTATCGGTCTATCCTCCGAGCACGTTAAAGAACCATAGGAATCTATTCGATAATAAGAGTAGGGCAGGTTCCCGGATTCCTATGTATCCTTCCCCTCTCTCTGGGGCGGCTCTAAATAACCTATACTGTGTTGATGAGCCGTTAAGCAACATTCAATATAATTTTAGTGATATTTTCTAATTAATGTCAATTAAAACTGGAATTGATTATAACTTAATTACTTTTATGTCGACTGTAAAATACTGAGCATGTTTTCATCTATGAACATTGAAAAAGACCACCGGTGGCAATTAACATTTCGCCAGTTGTCAATCATTTATCATTTCAACCAATCAAAACAAAACGATACCTCAAACAAACAACATCACGTGTCGCTGTATAATAAAGCACTTGCAACTATGTTATAATATAACCTGCTGTCAGTATACTCCGACATCAACAAAACGGTGGAGATATCTAAGTACTGGCGACATGTCAATTGGATGACCATTATAACCCTGGGAATGCTATCAGTCATAACAGGAAAATGGTCATTCATTGTCAATAATATCCTCTAGACTGTTTTTATGAAAAATAAGATTTAAAAGCTATAAATAATCACATTGAAAAAACACTCAAACTGGAGTTTATGATGGAAGCTGGTCTCCACAGTTTTAAATAGTTACTAGAAAATCCTTTGCCTTATTATTCATAGAATTTAAAATATGTTATTCAAATCAGTCACAACGTTTTATGGTTACAATAAGAACAAGACGCCCGATATGCAAATTTCTTGAAACTGAATATGAAATACCGCTGTCTCTTAATGGAACGAACTGCCGCATTCCTCGGAAAGATATAATAATGGAGCGAGGCGTTGCTTTATTTTCGACAAAATTAAGGGAAGAATGCGAAACTATTGTAACTATATATAAATAAAGAACAAGTAGTTTCCAGTATAGCCGACAATAATGCAGTTTCTTCAAATAGTTTCGCGTAGTGCCGACAGTAATGCAGTTTCTTGTAGTTTGCAATTCAAAGATGGCTTCTGTTCTGCTTAATGTAACTGCTTTTCCCCAGAGTTGTATTTGGTAGTTGATGTTACGTTGTTTTTGACAAACGGTTTTTGTGACAGAAGCTGCATGTTGGCTGATATTGATCCATATACAGGGTTTGTACTTTTTAAGTAGCTGAATATTAACATTAGCTTGATACTTCCTGTTGTGTAAAAAAAGCGTCGAATTTGGAATAAACTTCACTTTCAGAGGAGGCAGAGCCAGTGCGCACTCACCCAGTGTATCTCAATAGAAAATGGCTGTTCTACTTCTGAAATACACTGATGGTAGTTGTCTCTCTAGCTTGTGAAAATGGCTGTTCTACTTCTGAAATACACTGATGGTAGTTGTCTCTCTAGCACATGTTTATCATTATCGTTCTCCTGAGGCATGTTGTTGGTACTCTACCGATGGGAAAACAATGTAAATACGTGAATTGATTCTCATTTTTTCATCATTTTTTTACGGTTTTAACACAGAAAAAATGCTCAATTCTTAATTATGTTTCAATTATTTTAGGTTGGATGTTGAAAGTTTCAGTTAAGATTATGTTACAAAAGTTACATCTCTTACATTGTCTGGATATCCAATAATGATGTCTGGATATCCAATAATGATGTATCCAATAATGATGTCTGGATATCCAATAATGATGTCTGTGTCTGGATATCCAATAATGATGTCTGGATATCCAATAATGATGTCTGGATATTCAATAATGATGTCTGGATATCCAATAATGATGTCTGGATATCCAATAATGATGTCTGTGTCTGGATATCCAATAATGATTTCTGGATATCCAATAATGATGTCGGTCTGGATATCCAATAATGATGTCTGGATATCCAATAATGATGTCTGGATATCCAATAATGATGTCTGTGTCTGGATATCCAATAATGATTTCTGGATATCCAATAATGATTTCTGGATATCCAATAATGATTTCTGGATATCCAATAATGATGTTGGTCTGGATATCCAATAATGATGTCTGTGTCTGGATATCCAATAATGATGTCTGGATATCCAAGTCTGGATATCCAATAATGATGTCTGGATATCCAATTATGATGTCTGTGTCTGGATATCCAATAATGATGTTGGTCTGAATATCCAATAATGATGTCGGTCTGGATATCTGATAATGATGTTGATTTTATACAGATGGTGGGAGGTATACAGTACTGGTTCTACCCAGGAATAATTGGATGGTCTGCCTCTACATGAAAAAAATCTAACGTCATATATAGCCTAAAATGTGCTGAACTTTATGTAAAACCCCATTCAACCAACCAGTAAAGGAAGAAGAAGAATCTAATACCACATCAAAACATACATTGCATGCTCATTTTATGATTTAACATTAATTTGCAATGAGTTTGAACGAAAGGTCTTGATTTTGACATCATCGATCCAAGATGGCCGACTCCATTTATGTTTCATTGATCATACAGTCATATCTCCTGTGTTTTATATGATATTTTGATAATTCTTTACCTTTTTTCCAAGTTTACGTACAGCCCTTTTAAATAAAACCTTGTTTCAGAATAGTGCTACACTTAAAACAAGAAATGTTAACAGACCTAAATGGTATTCAAAATACAGAAAGAAACAAATGTATCATTTCAACTTGTGACCACTTAAGCTCAGTGCAACACTGTTGGTTAGGGGCCACTTTCCAAGCCCAGTTTCCGTCATTCTCATTTAAAAACAGTTTTTACACTGCAAATTACTTACGCAATGTTACTAATTGACAGTCATTTACCACTGAGGATTGAAAACAGAAGAAACAACTAATAAGGGGTACAAAAATGAAAGCGATTTTTCTGAAAATTGTGCTTACTTCCATATATGGTGTTTGGGATGCACGTGCATACTTCCGCATAATAAATTATTTAAAAAAGAACTGTTATGACGTCTTCAGCAGACACAGTTAAAATATACTGTGATAATATATTTTTAACAAAGAGAGGCATCTCATACAAACTTAACTTGTTTGATTAACACAGAGTTACCCTTTGTTTGAGTGTAAAATTGACGTTGTGGAATATGTTACATTGACGTTACCAGGCGCTTTGTTATAGTGATTGAGGTGAATGATGGAACAATGCAAACATACAATTTTTACAATGAAACTTTGGAATAGACTTGCAAACATTCTTTAAGTTATACAATTTTACTGCATAATTACCTAGTCGAATCTATCACTCATTAAAAAACATGACGGAAACTGGGCTGATACACAAAATGATTTCTCAGTTTTAGAAAAAGGTCACGTGCCACTTTGATAATTTTATATCAAACAAAATTCCTTGGTGTCCAATTTAGAAGGTAGAGTAAAAATTGTCAGGATACATAGATTTGTTTGAAAAATTAGTTCATGTTTACATAAGTGACGGAAAGTGGCCCCCGACCAGTACAGTTATAGGACTGGCCCAAAAAATGTAGTAGTTTTGACTCAGCTCAAGTTACATGATAATCAGCTTGGTGTCACCATACCCAGCATGAGGTCAATAAAATGGCAATAAATCACCTACATGCCAGCTAACGAGCTAAAACTTTGTCCATGCAGAATTAAATGTTAGAAGTATATATCACTGCATTATCTCTATTTGCAAATAGCATTTTGTTACACCAACTTATTTCTAATTTTTCAAATGTGTCTATCTGCTGTCAGATAATTGATGCCCTGCTGTGCGAAAATGGGTATTTTATTGCTCTGGGGTCAGTAAATTACATGGATGAATTATAGAGATTCTCAATAAACAGAGATTCTCGGGTCAGTCCTATAACTGAGTATATCCTTCTTTATTTATATGAAATTACAACTGAGTGCTGCATTGAAACCTCGACTTTCTTCAGTTAAGATCTATATTCTGGACATAAACAATGACCTACCCCTAACTACTCGAGTGCCATTAAAGATATCTTCCAGTTTTTGATATTTAAACAAATTAACTCATTAGACATAAATTAATAACAAGAAGCTTAGTGAGAAATATCTTGGCATTTATATGGTGGCATATTTCTGCCACGAGATAGCTAGATAATTATCTTGATTATTTCGAGATAGTAACATGTATTTTTCGAGATAATAATGAATTTTCGCGAAAATCTTATAAAATTTGTAAGATAAAAATATCTCAAACTTTTTAAGTTATCATGTTAAATGTCACGCTAATGCCCACTTCTGCCATCATGATTCTGGTTTCTAGAGAATTATCACGATACCCGTACCATGCTTTCTTTGAGATAGTGATTGAATTTTCACGAAAATCTCTCAGTTATCTTGTTAAATACCGCGATACTACTGATCATGATAGTTCTGGTTTCGCGATAAATAATGTTATTGAGTTAACTATAAATATTTACGAGAAAGTAAAGTGAATTTTCATGATAATTAGTCAGAATTATTACGAAAACAAAATTTGAAATGTTAACTATTATGCTAACGTGATGACAGAAGTGGGCAGTATCGCAGCAAGTTTTGTTAGATAAAATTGTTGAAAATTAAAGAGAAAATGTAACATTATCGCAAAAAATACACGATAAATTATCTAGCTATCTCGTGGCAGAAATATGCCACCGTACATTTATAATGAAAACCGATGTAGACATATTCAGGATATTGCATTTGCTCGAAGGGCTACTTAATCGGAATTGGCCCGAAATAATGGCCAACATGAATAACTGCCAAGATTTATTTCGTTTAATAAATCAGATGCAGTTATTGCGTATATGTCTGACAGATGATCCTCCATTGACGTTTTACACGCCAGTGATATAGCCTCGTGTCTGGATGTCGGGATTTCAATAGATTCAATGAATTGGTTTAGATGTTTATAGTGTGAATTATTTGCATTCTATTTTGGCAGCAATCTTAAATTGTTCCCTGAAAACTAACCAATTATCGACCACATCATGAAAATATCTTTTTGCAGAAAATGTAAAACATACCATTTTGTCTCCCTCTGACATTCCACAGGAAGCGCTGATTTTTCCAAAAGAGGGTTCTTAGCAACATTTAACAGTTTTCCTTCTGGTTATTAAATTGGCAAAAATTGCTTGGGCGGCGGGGCAGTGAGTGAGCGGGCACTGACCTCTAACTGCTCTAATTGACCCCAACCTCCACCCAACCACCCCATTTAAAAACAAAAATATATAATATTTATTTGACCAATTTAAACCAGCATTTTCAGACAGCTAGGTTACGAAAAAAATAGAATCGTGGAAATTACACATAAGCTTTCTACAAAGTTTCACTCCAATATTTCTTTCCACCTAACCTACCTACACACTTTATTTTACTTTAATATCTCACTCGGAATTGAAGTTATTGCCCAGAAACCATTTTCTCTATTTTTAGTAACAGCAAGATGATATTGTATAAAAAGCAGAATTGATTCTATCATGAAAGATGTAACCATGATGATTATATGCCAACCTTTGAAATATCTGTTTAATATGATATTGAATCCACACAACTTCACAAAGAAATTCTCACAACCTTAGAGAAAACGAAGCGTTCAATTCGACTCCAGGAAATTGTGTAAACAATGTTTATTCTGAGACAGAATGATAGAGTTGCTAATCAGCTGTTCGAAGACCTGGCGTCGGCGTCGCCAACAGGGTCGGCGTTGCCGGCAGGGTCGGCGTTGTCTATAGACAGCAGGTTAACGTTTTTATAACTATATTCCACTCTTCAACCCTTTCAGATATAGTGTCTCCGTGGCGAAGGGATTAACAACATTGTGTTGTAAACCTTCTTGCCTCTCACTGGCACGGGTTCAAATCCCACTGGGAGCTCGACTTGTAAGTGAGGAAGTGTCTCGTTGATTTTGGAACTTTTTCAAGCTTTTATTGATATCAACAATCTGGTCAAGTATCCATGGTAAAGATCATATTCAAAATGAAGATGCTAGAATGTTCATAAGCAAACTTTAGTATTTTTCAGTACCAAGTGAGCATGTATTCTCTCATGATTTAATCATGATGCTTATATACCAACATTTGATGCTATACCAACAGTTGATGCTTATATACCAACATTTGATGCTTATATAGATGCTTATATACCAACATTTGATGCTTATATACCAACATTTGATGCTTATATACCAACAGTTGATGCTTATATACCAACAGTGGATGTGGATGCTTATATACCAACATTTGATGCTTATATACCAACATTTGAAATATCTTTTTTATAAGATACTGAATCGGCACTAATTCCATAAAGAAATTCTCAAAACCTGAGAGAGAAAAACATTTAACTCCAGCAAATTGTATAACAAATGTTTATACTGAGACTGATTATAAGTGCCGCTAATCAGCTGTTTGAAGACCTCTAAAATGACCGAGATGTATGTCGTGAAATCATGCAACAGAATATACCAATAAATGACAAAGATGGAGTATTTGCGGAAGCTATTTCTGACAAATGATCCAACAGTGATGCTTTACACTCCACTGATATAACATTATGACTGGACAGAAAGGTTCCAGCAATGCCAAGCATCTAGGGTTTATATTTTATTTTACAAGGGATTGTCTGCAGTATTAAATGGTCTACGAAGCATGATTGCAATTTAGTTCAATTAGACTCATTTATAGCTTATAACAAAATGACAGAAAAACAAACTCTTATTTTGAAATGTAAACAACATCAAGGGCCTGACTGGATGCACTACGTGTGTGTGTGTATTTCTAAGGATTATAGTCCATCCGCCTACGACAGGCGTCCTACCCAACGATTATAGGCACAATGGAGTCTGGACTTTTATCTGTGTGTTTTTGTGTGTGATGTGATGATATGTCTACTTGAAGCAGCGAACTCAATGGTTTCTTTATAGTACTGCCACACTGGAATACCACGCCGTAGTAGACATGATACCCCCACCCACCCAGTCACATTATTCTGACACGTGGTCAATCAGTCGTAGAACTACCCATTATTTGCTCGTCAGGCAAGGGTTACAAGTGACTACTCCATTTTTAAAGTCTTTGGTATGACGCGGTCAGGGGACTCGAACCCATGACCTCCTGAATGCAAGGCACTGGATGCACTACTGGCTAACATGGCTCTTATAACATGGGGGTAGGGTATCATTGATTTTGGAACTTTTTTAAGCTTTTATTGATATCAACAGTCTGGCCAAGTTTGCTAAAGATCAAATATAAAATGAAGATGATAGAATGTTCACAAGGCAAAATATATATTTTTTAGTTACCTTTGATCTAAGCCTTCTGTCATAAAAGTTTACTTTGAAGTATATTTTTTATATGAATATGTCCATCCCTTATAAAAAAGATACCAAGAAATTCTCACAACCTTAGGGAAAATCCAGCAAATTGCATAACAAAATTTAATGTTTAAACAGAGTTGCTTAAAATCAGCTGTTTGAAGACTTCTAATAATGACCCGAATTTAATTTGGTGAATTCATGCAACAGAATATACCAATAAATGACAAAGATAGAGTATTTGCAGAAGCTAGTTCTGACAAATGATCCAATATTGAGGATTTACACTCCACTGATATAACATTATGACGGTCAAAGAGGTTCCAGAGGTGCCAAGCTTGTAGAATTTACCCTCTCAGATGGCCAAGAACCTTTTAAGAATAATGCGCAACTTTTTAAATAGCTTAGTGTTGCAAATAAAAAGTTCATAGGAAACAAACCGATTCAGTCATTAGATCTTGAATGAGTTGAGGAAATTGTGAATTAAATATTTCAAAAGGGGACATTCACAATTTTCACTTTGATTTTTAATAATCCGGTATCATTTTGACTTTAAACCCGCTTTAATGCATATAATTAAAGATGATACAAGTTTGAGTTTTTAAATTTTTCTTTGTTATTCTACTATAGGCTTAACTGTGTTATTGGTGCAATATAATCAACAGTTAATCATATGCAAAACCAATTTGCATTGAACTATTCTAATAATTAATATTACTATTATGCAATCCATGAAGATTTTTTTTTTATGCAAGTTATTCAGTAGAAAAACTAATGATATGTTTTCCTGTGTTTTTTTTCATTATTCCAGGTGGCTGTCGACATCAGTGTTAACTTAAATAATAAAAATATTTTTTTTACTAAGAAACCAGCTTGTTGTGGGTGGTAATGGCTAGAACAGGTGTCTGCTTGGCTGAGATAGGCAGCTATTATAACTATTGTTGGGAAGCGGACTTGAACAAATTAATTGATTAATCGGTCTTCTTAGTTGATCGATTACCGATTTTAATCACGATTAATTAATAATAGGGGATTTGTCTAATAAGCTAATAACTTTATTTTTCTTTGTTATTTTGGTTTGTTAGTTTTAACCCAAAATAATCCACTTCTGATTGCTTCCGTTTGCCTAGAAATGGGACAGTTGTACAGTTTAAACTAAAGGTGTTCCTCATTTTCATCTTCCAACATTTTGGTTATTTTATTTTGTTAAATGTCATTCGATTGGCTGGTGATTCAACCAATCAAAGTTCATTTTAAGTTAAGCGATTCAAATAAAGAATGACAACTCTTGGCCAACGATAACACTGGAACAGTATAATTCGTCGACGAAAACTATTTCATCGTCGACGATCACGTCGGAGGCATTTACTGACAATTTCTCGATTAATCGTATCAACACCAAATAACTCTGTTTTGCATTGTTATCATTAACATGTAATTTAGGTTATGTAGAGCTGATCCCAGGGAGAGAGATATAGAGAGTGCATACAGAGCAATACCGAATTGCGCTACTGTTACTTTTGAATAGATTCTTCTGGTTATTTTACATTCCCGATGGATAGGCTGCAGTACATTGGACAAGTCTGTTAACATCCCCTTCAGGTGAACTAACCTGTCAGCGTAATGGTAACTTTGGCATGCTCGATGTCACAAGTGCAGTGTTGTTCCCTATTCACAGAAGTGTAATAATTGAATTGAATTGAATGGAATGTTGTTTAACGGCTCATCAACACAGTATAGGTTATTTAGAGCCGCCCCAGAGAGAGGGAAAGATACATAGGAACCCGGGAACCGTGCCCTACTCTTATTATCGAATAGATTCCTATGGTTATTTAACGTGCTCGGAGGATAGACCGATACATGGGACCGCCTGGTTTACGTCCCAAACCTACGGAAAGTAGGGAAGTGTCTTGTTCAAGAACACGCCGACGAAACTCAGTGGCACCATGGAGGATTGAACCCGGGACCTCCGGTTACAAATCTGCCATGCTACCAACTGCGCCACGCTAGCCCTCAGAAGTGTAATAAAGCCCTGACATGCACACATAATAAACTAGTGTTATAAATATAGAAATGAAGGCTAATCGCGAATTGCTCAGTGTACAATCAAAATTGCTTTGGCCGTTTCCAAAACTGGAAATTACTGGTTTACAGAACCAGCCTGATGAGGCTCTTTTGGAGATTCTTTACAAATAGAATCTTACATTCATGCCAACTTACTACTGACTTTATTAAAATTGCTTGATAAAATTGATATGATTCTCGACCTAGCCTCGCAACGTCCCATTATCTAATTTTATCCAACTGGTTTAATAAATTCAATATTGAACAGACGCTCGTGTATGAGGGACTGTCCTGGGAATATCCTGTTTCTCCACAGAAGTGTGCCTATGAATTGTGAGATGTTTTGAATCTTTAACTATGTGAGACGTACGAGACATAAGAGATATAGAGACGTGTCATTTACATACTTCTGTTTGTTACTCGGCGCTGTTTGTTTTATCCTAAACAAAGCTTGACAAACATAATTATATTGTGCAGGATCTCTTGAGCATTTAATATAATTATGTTTTTCTGCATAAAAAATTGTACGAATATGCCAGATAGAGAAACTGTTCACTACGAGACAACTGATCAGGACATGTAGACAGGTAATTTACATATTGACTTCCGTTTGTTTCCTCATTTATTCAACTCTGCGTGACTGGAATTGATCAAATTAGCCACGATGGAGCCAAAATTATGGCTCTCATTTTTATGGATATGAGAGAAACACTTGTTACAAGTGGTTACAAATAAGCAGCGAGCTACAGCGTATACATTTGCTTACAAATGATTGCCTTAATTACACTGTGGAGATTAACCCGCTAAGCACGACTATAATAGTAACTCGCAGGCTGATCAGGGTTTACAATGTCTGGCTGCAGATCAGTCATTTTCTCCAAAACACCCCTTTGTCACATAAATGGAATGGTCTTAATTGAAAGAAAGAACGGTCCATTATATATATGTAGTGGTTAAGGGTAAAACCTTGTTTTGTGTTTTACATAACACTAGTTTGATGGAAGGTATTAGCCACAAATAATTCACATGATTAGGAAATATATACAAAAAAAAAGTATCCCCTTTTTTGCTGGTATTCCCATAGGCCAGTTTTCGACGGTGTAGTACAGCTTGAACAGCGCTTTAATTAAACAATGTTTGATGTTTTTAAGCACACTTCACTAAGTACTAAATATTCCTTTAAACAGTTTCACATTTTGCCAAGCAATACTCTTTTATGGATGCTATGAAAACCTTAAACCTCGGAGGTAATTTGATGACTTTTGATAATCAAAAGCTACACAATCGGTGTTGTGTTTTTCTGTGATTTTTTTTCGAAAGCAACGTATAGAAAATATTGTTTTGGACAAATTTAGGTAATGTTTTTAGATTTTATGTGTTTTTACCAAAAATGCATGGTTTAAGAAAAAGGGGGATAACTCCCTTGTGTACTGAACTTTTCAAAAAAATCTTTTGTTTGGACTATTGGTGGTGGTCGATCTAATTATTCTATATACATCATGTTCGAACCCGTACAATGATCGCTGAACCATGACATTCGTCCATAACCCTTGTTATCTCAGTTGATAACTGACAATAGATCAACAATCAACAATAATTATCATTTACAATGAAAGTTTGCAAAAAAATAATAATCTTTTTATTGGTTACTCGAATGTCTGTAACTGTTACTTTTTATGGACTTTGCAACATTTTTTACAGACCCTTTGTGTGTTCGCGATATTTTTTAAAAATCAAATCTTGTTTGGAATTTAATGTTTCTGGTACCAAATTAACCGAGTAGGGTAGACCTTGGTTACTAAAAAAAGATACTTAAATTCTGTTCACTAGTTTTATTTTTATATGACTTTATATACCCTGGTCCAAAACTTTTTTTACAGAGTATATTTATAAATGCGTTATCTTCACCCCAAAAAGTATATGATGAAAAATAAAATTCAAAGCAGGAATCAAAAACTGTGCCACCTCGGTGGAAGCCGTAACACGTATCCATTAGGCCATTGTAATATTGATGCTTAATAGAACATAACATTTATATACAATACTCAGAGTTCTTTAATTGTGTTTTTAGGGAGGCAGTAGATCTAGGATACTTAAAAACACTTCTTGATTTTTGTGTTGCCTGCGTAGGATGGCAGACATTTAGGGATCACTTTGTCATCCATCGTTGCCAGTCGTCGACAGTCCGTCCGTCCCACTTTTACCTGCAACCTAACCTTGGCCATTACTTGAAAAGTATTTGAACTATGTTCATGAAACTTCACACACATTTCATCTTAAACCAAGGAATGTTGTTACATTTTGGCAGAGTTATGACCCCTTTCATATAATTTTAACCTGCAACCTAACCAAGCTCATAACTGGCCATAACTTAAGAAGTATTTGACATATATTCATGAAACCATACACACATTCATCTTACCACACAGAATATTGTTAACCATGACCAGTAACTCAGACTTTCATTTCAGCAGAGTTATGCCCCTTTTCATAAAACTTTAACCTGTAACCTGATCAAGCTCATAACCAGCCATAACTTGAAAAGTATTTGACCTTTGTTCATGAAACTTTCACACACATCCTCATCTTAACAAGGAATGTCCTTACACATGTGCAGTAACTATCACTTTCATTTTAGCAGTGTTATGCCCCTTTTCATAAAACTTTAACCTGCAACCTAAACTAGCTCATAACTTGGCAAAATATTGACCTATGGTCATGAAGTTTTATACAGTTCTTCCTTATCAATTATCCATTGCAGATTTATGCTCCTTTTTCATAAACTTCAACACTTTAAAAAAACAAAACTGCTCCATAATTCATGAAGGATTGCATCCCCAGTCTTTGAACTTTATAGTTAGATTCTACTTGCTGAAATAAGCACATGTCAGGTGACACAAGTGTTCCATGGATTACCCTTCTAGTATATATTCGGGGAAACCCTTGTTGTATATATTCGGGGAAACCCTTCTAGTATATATTCGGGGAAACCCTTCTAGTACATATTCGGGGAAACCCTTCTAGTATATATTCGGGGAATCCCTTCTAGTATATATTTGGGCAAACCTAGTATTATATTCAGGGAAACCCTTCTAGTATATATTCAAGGAACAACTAGAACTATATTTTGCATGTGACATCGTTGCCTTACCAAAATGACCTTATGCTTACTTTCCGAAGTCTATCTTACATAGATTTGTTATTTTATACTCGTTTTTATGCAAGCAGAATTATAGCAAATTGCATTAGCCAAAAAAATGTAGTTACAATTTATAATTAATGGGTTTTAACAACCGTCATATCGGGTTGGAATGGGGAGATGTGATGAGCAAAATCTTACACTAATGGAGATGAAACCGTTTAATGGAAATGAATTTTCAGAATCCATTCAATTAAAAAAGTAATCCAAATCTTCCCTGATGTAAAAAGCCTTTTTATATTTGAAAGGAGGCTTTTTAACATCAGTACAAAGCAATATAAAAAATATAAAAATCTTTGTAAAAGGCTTTGAACACGACAGAGAAGTTTCCAATTATTGACAAGCACGGTATTCAGTTTACTTACAGGGATGGGTAATAATTTATAAGTATGGGAGAGAGCATGTGTAAATGAATGATGAAACGGATAACAATTTCACTGGTAAATACAGGACAAAAAATCAGCTCCAGTTACATGTAAAACAAATATGGGAGACAAGATAACAGTATAGAAGACAAAAAATCAGTTCCAATTATGTTAGAACAAATACTGGATTAATAATAACAGTTTGATAGCAGAATGGTACACAAATGTTGTGTCATCGATAAAGTGTCCTTGATGCTGGCTGGTGAATTAAGGCAACTGCCACTAACATAAAACAACTGACTGTCTGAGTGGCGTGGCTGCCTACAGGCACTGTAGGTACGTGCCTCTGTCTGAGTGGCGTAGCTGCCTATAGGCACTGTAGGCACGTGCCTTACACATTGTCCCTAGAAATCAAAAAAATAAAAATGCCAAAAACGCAATAAAAACCAAGGGGGTATGGGGTGGAGGGGTATGGTCAGGGCAGCTCCTACCAATTTTTACTCATGCTTTTTTAAAAAAATAAAAAGTCGAACTGTTTTCGCTCGCGGTCTTTCGGAACCAAACACACCATGATTGTGCAAAATTTGGAAAGATTTTCAGAAAGCAAGTATTCATATTAATTTATGTTATTTTGTTCTGTTCCGATGTTTTTGTTGCAAAATAGCAGATTACAAAAGCTTGAAATCGCGGGTTAAAACATACTGTTTGCTGCTTAAAATACCATCAGAATGCAGGATTTCGCTTCCTTCTAAAAAAAAAAATCACGGGTGGGTTGGGGTGATGGCGGGGATGCCTCTGGACCCCACTAGACCTTGTGCTTACACACTGATTTAGACACAGCTACGCCCCTGACTGTCTGGAAATCTTCTTCCTTAGGTGCTTAGCGCTTAGGTCAGTGCAACTATATCTCTCAATATCACAAGAACAATACAAATGCAAAGATCTTGGTTTTGTTACTTGCAGAGTAATTAAAGTCTGTATGGTGTCTTGGGGATAGAAACAAGAGCCCCATAACCCCATATTAGTGTCTTGGCTTATCTTTTTAATGTCAGTTATAAAGCTATAAAATGATATTTATATTTTCTTTGTTTTTTAAAGCCCTATATACCATCCGTCCATTTGTTATCTTTTGCCTTGTGAATGCGATAGAGCCTTCATTTTTAAATGGCTGTAGAGACGTATTATGTCATGGTGTTGTCCGTCCATCTGTCTGTTTGTTTGTCAGACCTTCTGTATGTCAGTCACCTGACAACTGATTGTGACTAATAACTTCCAAAGTATAAGGTCTACAACAATGAAACTGTTTGTGTGTGTGTGTGTAGCTCTAAGGATTATAGTCCATCCACCAAGCAACCGACAGGCGTTCTACCCGACGGTCATAGGTACAATTGAGTCTGAAATTTTTTCTGTGTGTTTATGTGTGATGTGATGATATGTCTGCTTGAAGCAGTGAACTCAATGGTTTCTTTATAGTGCTGCCACACTGGAATACCATGCCGTAGTAGACATGATGGCCGCCAGTCACATTATTCTGACACTGGTCAATCAGTCGTAGCACTACCCATTATTTGCTCGTCAGGCAAGGGTTACAAGTGACTACTACCATTTTTAAAGTCTTTGGTATGACACTGTCAGGGTCGAGTCCCCAACAATGAAACTTCGTAGACGTCTTCAGGATGAACCACTGAATACATCCATAACTCTCTGGTTCATATTTTTGAATTATTCCCCTTTGAAAAAAGGTTTAACTTGGAACTTAACCTTATGCTTTTATGAGTGATGGTAGCTGATAACTTCCAAAGTATAAGGTGTACAGCAATGAAACTTTGCATACATCTTCAACATGATCCATGAATAAATCATATAAGGGTCCATAACTCTCGGATTCATATTTTGTAATTATTCCCTCTGCAAAAGGTTTAACCTGAAACTTAACATTCCCAACGATGGGTGTATAATACCTCGCGAGGCTGTGCTCTTTTTGTAAGGATCCAGATTGCTTTAGGTATCTTTCAAGTAACCTTGACATAAAGAATTGCATGTCAGCGCCTTTTCCTGTAACAAAGAATGAAGAGGTTCTGCCAAGCTTATGTCCTCTGCATTTTCGTGCCAAGTCTAATAAAATTGATAGTAAACATTACGTGGTGCGAGTATTAACTTTCATACCTCATTCTCCAAGAAGCAAAAAAGGGCCTTAAAAAATTCCATTAAGCGATGGAAAGCTTATATTTGCAGGATTTTATAAAGGATATTTCAACAATAATACACGTTAAAAACATTTTTTCCTGTTTAAAATTACCTATTAAATGTTTTCATTTTACAATATGCAAACTTTTTAAGCCGAAATTAAGTTTTATTTCATACCGGGACCATGTAATAGTATTGTATTTATTTTGAAGGTTATCCACATTTTTGGATCATGTGGTTTACCAGTTTTATCTTTTAAAAGAGAATGTTACATTTGTCGTTGGCGCTGTCATATTGCTTTTCTTCATGATCTACAGTAAACATTGAGGTATTATGCCATTTAGCTTTATCTTCTGCTGCTGAATAAAGCAACATGTAAGAAGTCACCCCATTATCGAGTTGTATGATAAATTGCTTTTATTGGCGCTGAGGAAGATCTTGTTCTGTAACGTTTTGTTGCAGTTCTGTGAGACAAATATCACGATTTCCGAGCGGAAAAAGGCATTCACCCTGCTGATTACAGACGGGACTAAATCGAAGTAATGAATGTCTGTCTTATAGACACATTGGTTTTTGGTTACTTGCATTTTTAATGCTATTGTTATGTTTCATGGAGTATTCATTAAGTTCAGCCCAGACAACAATTAACACAGTACAAATAGAATGGTGAAACGTGGGTGTGAATGGTGACACGTGGTGTGAATGTCAGAGTTAGTGCGCCTTTTTTTTCTTTTAGAAAACTTACGGATGATAATGTGCTAATTGTGCATGCTTCTTGTCTTTCAATTCTTAATTATACACTACACAACTTTTATAATCGGTCACCCAGGTTTTTTGAAAATAACACGAATACTAAAAACTAGAAATCAGCAAAACACATACCGATATTTTATTAAGATTATCAACAAGGTTGTAGTCCAATCAAGGCAGATTAAGTTTTATAAATCGCTAGCGATATTTGTTAAATGACGCGTTAAAATTTCAAATGAAAATATGAATTATTAAAAAAAAAAACAACTTTGAAAAGTGACCGATTATAAAAGTTGAGTAGTGTACGTATTATATAGAATATTACCTATTATTATTATTATTATATTTTGGACTTTGTAGACAAAATACAATTCGTACCTAAATAAGTGGTAAATCAGTGAAACAGACATTTTTAGTGGTAAATAAAAATGCCTTACTTTTCAAAATCGGTTGAGAAATAAAAATTTCATGCGCGAAATCTGTTTGTGATAGGGCAGTTTCAATGCAAAATTCTGCTGCATGAAACATTCGAAAAAATAATAATTTTTAGAATTTTTATTCGAAAATGATTTTAAGATGTTGGATATTCGTAAATTAGGATAACCTGAAAGTTTTATTGCAAAATATGAAGGCTAACGGAAGTTATATGAAATCTCGTAATTTTCTGCTGTTTCGTCAACAAGGAATTTACATGGGAAAAGCACCATCAAAAACTCGTTTGGGCTCTAAAATATTTATTTTCAACCGATTTTCAAAACTAAGGTATATTTACTTACCACTAAAAATACCAGTTCTATTGATATATAATTGAGATACGTATTATTTTAATTACTCAAGCTTTTGCAGAAAATGTTTTGGCTGAAACAAGCGCCCCGAGCAATAGTTCTTTGAGATTGAATCATTTCCATTTACAATGGTCCGTGTCACGTTCCCGAACAGGTAACAAAAATATACTGATTAAGGTTTGTGAATTTGCAGCGATATGTAACATGTTGAACATCAGAAATATGTAATGATTTAAATGCTTTTGAAAACAAGAAAATAAATTTGATAAGCTCGTTCCTCCCTATAAAATGCTATAGTACGACCCGACTAAAAGCAGAGGAGAGTCCATTTAACCAGTGTAGGGATAAAAGGTTCAATATAAATTTGATTGTGTACTTTCAGGAGGAGATGAAGCTGGGACGTAACATGCGGGCTGCACCACGGGGCGGAGTAGGAGCTAGAACTGTAGCTGCCAACACTAACACACAGGTATAGGGCAAATAACTCTGGCCGCTTGTAATGTTTAACCAATCCTAGATCATCTTAGATAACCCTTAGACAACCCATAACAAATTATCTCCCCTTTAGAAAGTAGTATGTAAACAGTATGCTAAAGACAGGAATTTTTTAAGGGATTGGTTTGGGTTTTTAGGAATTCTTTCATGAGATGGAAGGCGTGTTGCTTTTTCGTGAGTGAGCGGATGTAAACGAGAGAAAATGTCTCCCATCAAGTAAAAGAATTCCTGATGAAGGAACCCAGTCCTTAACATAATCTATTTATCACATTTTACATTTTTATTTAGTGACTGTAGTTCTGAACAATAATTGTGTAATTTTATAAATCTATTAATAAATTGTTATGTTAATTACTTTCGGCATTTCCAAGTTACGGTAGTTAACAGATATATGCGTTATTATGAAAGTTTCTTCTACGACAACTCCTAGTCTTCCATCTTAAGAAATGAAACCAAACGAAATAAAAAGCTTAAACGAATTCCTATTAAATTGTGCACTATGCTTTATAATACTGTCTGGTTGTCACAAAGATATCACGATAAGTATAGAAGATCTGTTATTTAGACAAACAATTTCTGCCCAGCTCAGGTGCCAGTTTCACCAACATTTCCTTAATAGAGATATAAACTAACATTTAAAAAAATAAAAATAAAAAATATTGGTTTGTTGAAAATATTTGAAAAGCTTTGTAGAAAAACTTAAATTTAATTTTAATTAAATAAGTCAGGGGTGTAGCTTAACTTTGGAGGTATATACCCGGGCCTATGGCCTACAGTATTTTGCAGAAAATGAAGACTTAAAATATGGGGAAAATGTAATAAAAACTGTCGTTATTTTGTTAGAGTTAAGTCATTATCATTTAACCATTAGCATAAACACTTCCAAAATATGGAAGAATGCAGCATTGACCATCTAATTTAAAAAAATCTCAACAGAAACGAAAATTACTTAATTTGAAAAGGTTAGATTGTATTTGAGTGTCTTCGAAAACTGATAGGCATGGGATGAAGCCCAGCAAAGCGAATACTTATCATTATCTAATGTTGAATGCATGCAAAGCATGCTCTTAATTGTGTTAACTTTGAAGCAACCCGTAAAAACGTATTTCCCATAATAAGAACACCTCCCCTAATAGTAGGCCCCGCACCCCCTCCCCCTCCAATAATAAAAATTTAATAATAAAAGAAAAATACATTTTATAACAGTCCACCCCAACTCTCCCCCTGCCCGGGCACTACAATTTGTATAAATATGCCATTTTTTTTTCCACAAACGTGTGCATCTTTGTCTTCACGTGGCGCAGTCGGTAGCGCGGCGAATTTGTAACCGGAGGCCCCGGGTTCAATCCTCCGTGGTGCAACTGAGTTCCGTCGGTGTGTTCTTGGGCAAGACACTTTTCCTTAGCCTCGTCCATCGGTTGGGGACGTAAACCGGGCGGTCCCGTGTATCGGTCTATCCTCTGAGCACGTTAAAGAACCATAGGAATCTATTTGATAATAAGAGTAGGGCAGGTCCCTGGATTCCTATGTATCCTTCCCCTCTCTCTGGGGCAGCTCTAAATAACCTATACTGTGTTGATGAGCCATTAAACAACATTCAATTCAATTCAATTTTAGAAAAAACAACAATCCTAGTAAATAAGAAGTAAAGCTTGTTGATTGGTGAACATTTACATAAACTTTAGATTGCAATGTAAGACCATTTAGAGTATAGTTAAGTGTGTTTTTCTTTCCTCCTCTTGATTGTTGTCTGTATTTGTATTTTATTACTGTCTGCTGCTATCCGAGAAATTCGTAATCAGTAGGTTTATGGTCCCACTGATGTCAAGGAAGTTTGTAATTCAGAGATTTAGAGAACCAATGAAACCTAAGAAAATGTGTAATTCTGAACTTTATAGTCCCTCTGAAACCTTAGAATTGTGTAATCCTTAAAAGCACTAACCCAGCGAATAACAGCAAAATTACAAAATCGTTTATCCAAACCCTGTCCGGGGGGGGGGGCCAGGTCATAAAACAATGTATATTAGCTCGACTTGTAATTGAGGAAGTGTCGATTCTTACGGACGGCGGGAGGTGTACAGTACTGGTTCTACCCAGGAAAAGTGGGTGGTTTGCCTCCACCACAAAAAATCGACCGTCATATATAACCCTATATGTATTGAAAATGATGTAAAACACCATACAAACAAACAAATATTTGCCAATTAAAAGTATAGTGTTTTTTTTAAAATACTCGTGATTGAATATGCATAAAATGAAAAGTCAGCCATTTGCATTCTTAAGCAAGTTTAACGAGCCCAGTTTTTAGCTCTACTGGCCAAGGGCCAGCAGAGCTTATGGGATGGTGTGTTGTCCGTCTTCCGTCGTCCGTCGTCCGTCCGTTAACTTTTGCTTGTGTACACTCTAGAGGCCACATTTCTGATGCAATCATCATGAAACTTTGTCAGAATGTTTGTCTCAATGAAATCTCGGTCAAGTTCGAAAATGGGTCATGTGGGGTCAAAAACTAGGTCACTAGGTCAAATATTGGAAAAACCTTGTGTACACTCTTGAGGCCATATTTTTGACCCGAGCTTGATGCAACTTTGTCAGAATGTTTGTCTTAATTATATCTTGGTCAAGTTTGAAAATGGGTCATATGGGGTTAAAAACTAGGTCACTAGGTCAAATACTTGAAAAACCTTGTGTACACTCTAGAAGCCGTATTTCTGACCAAATTTTGATGAAACTTTGTCAAAATGTTTGTCTTAATTATATCTTGGTCAAGTTCAAAAATGGGTCATGTGGGGTCAAAAACTAGGTCACTAGGTCAAATACTTGAAAAAACTTGTGTACACTCTAGAGGTCATATTTGTTACCCAATCTTGATGAAATTTTGTCAAATTGTTTATCTTAATTATATCTTGATCAAGTTCGGAAATGGGTCACATGAAATTAAAAACTAGGTCACTAGGTCAAATATTGGAAAAACCTTGTGTACACTCTAGAGGCCATATTTTTGACCCGAGCTTGATGCAACTTTGTCAGAATGTTTGTCTTAATTATATCTTGGTCAAGTTTGAAAATAGGTCACATGGGGTTAAAAACTAGGTCACTAGGTCAAATACTTGAAAAACCTTGTGTAAACTCTAGAAGCCGTATTTCTGACCCAATCTTGATGAAACTTTGTCAAAATGTTTGCCTTAATTATATCTTGGTCAAGTTCAAAAATGGGTCACATGGTGTTAAAAACTAGGTCACTAGGTCAAACTTTGGAAAAACCGTGTGTACACTCTAGAGGCCATATTTTTGACCCGATCTTGATGCAATTTTGTCAGAATATTTGTCTCAATTATAGCTTGCTAAAGTTCGAAAATGGGTCACACAGGGTCAAAAACTAGGTCACTAGGTCAAATACTTGAAAAACCTTGTGTAAACTCTAGAGGCCATATTTCTGACCCGATCTTGATGAAACTTTGTCGAAATGTTGTCTTAATTATATTTTGGTCAAGTTCAAAAATGGGTCCCATGGGGTCAAAAACTAGGTCACTAGGTCAAATACTTGAAAAACCTTGTGTACACTCTAGACACCATGTAGTACGACTCGATTCATCAATGGTATAACAGCCAGTAGAGCGTTCACAGGCCCTCTTGGGCCTCTTGTTTTGCAGATATGATAAATCAGTGGAAAGTGAACTTCAGTATCACTATTCATGCTACTTGGGGAAATCTCACAATCTCCAGGACAATCTCGCAATATCTCCAGGGGAAATCTTGCAGTATTTCCAGGGAAATCTCACAAGGGCGAATTTCCCAGTATCTGCAGGGGAATCTCACAATGTCTCCAGGGGGAAATCTCGCAATGTCTCCAGGGAAAATTTCACAATATCTCCAGGGGAAATCTCCCAATTTCTCCAGCGGGAAGTATTGCAATATCTCCAGGGGAAATTTCACAATCTCTCCAGTGGAAATCTCGCAATATCTCCAGGGAGAAATCTCGCAATATCTCCTGGGGGAAATCTCACAATATCTTCAGCAATATTCTCTTATCTTTGCTTATCTCCACCACAATGGGGAAGTAGGCTAAGACCATTGAGTGCCCTGTAAAATAATTCATAATTATTATATATACATTTTGGAATAATTTCATATTATGGGAGTTACACATATTGGGCAATTTTACAGACAATACAAGTCCTATGAATCAATGAAAAATGTTGAAAGTTGTCTTATTTCCCATTGGGGCTGAATCCGGAGATCAGAGGTTCTTGCCCCACTGGCGCCCCTGGGTTAGTCGATAGTAACAGTAGGACATGATTCCTTGCCAGATTCCTAGCTGTAGATATCCTTCCCCTCACTCTCGGGCAGCTTGAATTAAATAACCTAAGCTGGATTTTTAAGAAACAACAATTCAATTCAGATCTTCCGCCAAACCCCTACCACCCCACACCCCTTCCTGCACAAACACTGGGTATGATATTCCCCCATCCCCCTACCACCCCTTCCTGCACAAACCATCTCTTACCGGTAAGTGGAAGCATTTGGACCCGTTTTTTAAATACAAGATATTTAATACCATGGTTTAAAGACAGCGCTATAGCTATTTTGCTCATTTTGGTTCTTGATGGCAATTTAAGATCTCCCTTGGGACCTGGCTAGAATAGGAAGTTATTAATGTAGTAGCTAATGCTGCCTTAAATGATGATTAAATGATTAGCCTTGTTTTTATTCCTGTCTGTTTTTGGGATTGGGACTTTTTTTCACTCCAGTTGGGGAAAAACCATACTTTTTGCCATTGGGAATGGTACGGCTTATCACAGATATATTAATAATTGTTATTAGGTCTGTGCATTTATATAAAGAAAAAAAGCAACACTGAAATGTAATATTTGTTTAGGGGAAGGCAACACTGGACAACATGATGCCTTCAGACAGTGTTATAGCATTGAAGGCAACACTGGACAACATGATGTGTTCAGACAGTGTTGTAGCATTGAAGGCAACACTGGACAACATGATGCGTTCAGACAGTGTTATAGCATTGAAGGCAACACTGGACAGCCTGATGCGTTCATACAGTGTTATAGCATTGAAGGCAACACTGGACAACATGATGCGTTCAGACAGTGTTATAGCATTGAAGGCAACACTGGACAACATGATATGTTCAGACAGTGTTATAGCATTGAAGGCAACACTGGACAACATGATGCGTTCAGACAGTGTTGTAGCATTGAAGGCAACACTGGACATCATGATGCATTCAGACAGTGTTATAGCACTGAAGGCAACACTGGACAACATGATGCGTTCAGACAGTGTTATAGCATTGAAGGCAACACTGGACAACATGATATGTTCAGACAGTGTTATAGCATTGAAGGCAACACTGGACATCATGATGCGTTCAGACAGTGTTATAGCATTGAAGGCAACACTGGACAACATGATGCATTCAGACAGTGTTGTAGCATTGAAGGCAACACTGGACAACATGATGCGTTCTGACAGTGTTATAGCATTGAAGGCAACACTGGACAACATGATGCATTCAGACAGTGTTATAGCACTGAAGGCAACACTGGACAACATGATGCGTTCAGACAGTGTTATAGCATTGAAGGCAACACTGGACAACATGATATGTTCAGACAGTGTTATAGCATTGAAGGCAACACTGGACATCATGATGCGTTCAGACAGTGTTATAGCATTGAAGGCAACACTGGACAACATGATGCATTCAGACAGTGTTGTAGCATTGAAGGCAACACTGGACAACATGATGCGTTCTGACAAGTGTTGTAGCATTGAAGGCAACACTGGACAACAAGATGCGTTCAGACAGTGTTATAGCATTGAAGGCAACACTGGACAACATGATGTGTTCAGACAGTGTTATAGCATTGAAGGCAACACTGGACAACATGATGCGTTCAGACAGTGTTGTAGCATTGAAGGCAACACTGGACAACATGATATGTTCAGACAGTGTTATAGCATTGAAGGCAACACTGGACAACATGATGCGTTCAGACAGTGTTATAGCATTGAAGGCAACACTGGACAACATGATGCGTTCAGACAGTGTTATAGCATTGAAGGCAACACTGGACAACATGATGCGTTCAGACAGTGTTGTAGCATTGAAGGCAACACTGGACAACATGATGCGTTCAGACAGTGTTATAGCATTGAAGGCAACACTGGACAACATGATGCGTTCAGACAGTGTTATAGCATTGAAGGCAACACTGGACAACATGATGCGTTCTGACAAGTGTTGTAGCATTGAAGGCAACACTGGACAACATGATGCGTTCAGACAGTGTTATAGCATTGAAGGCAACACTGGACAACATGATGCGTTCAGACAGTGTTGTAGCATTGAAGGCAACACTGGACAACATGATGCGTTCTGACAAGTGTTGTAGCATTGAAGGCAACACTGGACAACATGATGCGTTCAGACAGTGTTATAGCATTGATATACAATTATAGGAATTCATTTTAGTTTGATTTCAGTTTCAGATGCAGTAAACTATAGGCCCAAATTGTCATCTTACACTGTTGATAGTTTACCTTGTTGGTTTACTTTATCCATTGTCATCATTGATGATAAAAAAAATTCAGTTCTATTCTGTAGAAATTTATATTACTGTTACCCCACACGGCAATCTTTAGTATACTTGAAGCATTAAATTAGCAGGTAGATTTATTAATCTACTTTCAGTTTGAATTTAAAAATTTGAAGTTTTTTAATTTTTCTTCATTACTCTACCAAAGAGTTGAATATATTGTTGTTGAAATGTAATCAACAACAAGAAATATGCAAACACAATTTTCTGAAACTATCAAATAAGTATTAGTAATGATTTGCAAATATGCAAATTATGTAGAAAATGGGATGCTGTGAGTTTAAAAAAATCAAGATTGCCAAATTGTGTCCCTTTAATATGTATTACCCTCTGTTACTTTTCCTAAATATTCTCTGTTAAAACTAACATAGATTCTTCTCTGTTACTATTAAAGGGGGTACATCAGGCTTTTTCAAGAAGAATCTACAATTTTATAAATTCAATTCAAAAAATGTCATACCAATCAAAATATATTATATAGTATTAGCACCGCATTGCTAAATTAGGTCTAAAATTAGAATTCAACATAGATTTTGAATAAAATCGGGTGTGAAATGCTCAAATCAACCCTGGTGCATAACCTAGGATAGCATATATTACTATGTAGAATGAATTTCCTTGTAAGTTAAATAAATAAGTCATTTTTAGTCTCAGTCATTACGTTCTGGCGCTTTTGAATAAAAAATTTGATTTTAAGTCCGGCCGCTAGACACATGAGAAAAACCTGATGTGTATCCCCTTTAATATATATTAACCTCTGTTGGTAGTTATATAGATTAACCTCTGTTGATAGTTATATATATTAACCTCTGTTGATAGTTATATAGATTAACCTCTGTTGATAGTTATATAGATTAACCTCTGTTGATAGTTATATAGATTAACCTCTGTTGATAGTTATATAGATTAACCTCTGTTGATAGTTATATAGATTAACCTCTGTTGATATTTATATAGATTAACCTCTGTTGATATTTATATAGATTAACCTCTTTTACCTATTAATATATTTATCTGTTACTATTAATAAGATGTACACCCTTTTAATATCTATTAACCCCTGTTACTGTTAGTATATATTAACCTCTGTTACTGTTAGTATATATTAACCTCTGTTACTGTTAGTATATATTAACCTCTGTTAATATTTAGTTAGACTGGCTGTCATCTTAGTGGTTATAGTTTTATTTTGTGCAATCAGAATCAAAATAAAATTATAAATCCTCCAAAAAAGTATTAAGCTTTTTGTGAATAGCTGTTTGAAGCCAGTAATTCAAAGGCGACTTAATGCAGACTATTCGATTTGATGATAGCATTAGTTGTCTTTAATGTTATAGGACACAGCCAGTAGTCTACTGTTTAGTATGTATTTACAGGCTTCACTAACCCTGCCTTTGTTTCTCTTCTCTTCCCCAGCTTGATAAAGATGCTAGTGAACCCCTGCTTGATTCCACCCCTTCCTCTAACATTGTTGTTGATTATATGACTAACACCCTATCTTCGTCACGCGTGCCTTCGTCTGGTGCATCATCAACCGGACATGCTTCATCGCCTCGCACCATCACCAGTCCACAACACCCGTCTCAGGTAATCTAATGAACTGGTGCTGTAGATAGCATTATGTGTAATTATAAAATTAACCCTTAACCCGCTACATATATATAATGGACTGTTCCTTTTTTGAATTTTTGGGGAAAATGACTGATCAGCTGCCAGACATTGTACACCCTGATCAGCCTGCGAGTTACTCGCAGCCTGCAGGCTAATCTGGGTTTACAATGGACACAAAAGCTATTATAGTCGTACTTAGCGGGTTAAGGTTACTTACCTAATAAGGTCATAGTCCATCAGCTGGCAAAAGACCAAGGTGATGTGGACTATAAGGCTTAGCGTAGTATTCGTGTAATTTAAATTGCGGTGCTCAAAAAGGCATAACTAATTTATTATGCTCTCTTTAAAAGAAGAGGGGTATATTGCTTTGAACTTGTTAATTGGGGGAGTGGGGTGGGGGTGGAGGGGAGCGCATATATGTACATATGTTTTAAAAACATCTCTTATTTTACATTGATTACGAAATGAACATAGAAAGAATAATAGCGATACCTTAGGATAAATATGACAGATGGGGATTTTTGCAGGTCAGAATTGACCACATATATTGTACAATGTTGTCAGGTTGTGGTGTATTTCTTTACTTCTATACTATTCTTTCGTAGAAATCTCCCTTCTTTTTTTAGATCACCTGAGCGAAGGCTCAAGGTGATCTATTGGGATCACTCTTCCTCCGTCGTCTGTCGTCGTCGTCGTTAACTGTTGCTTCAAACTTTTGCCTCAGAAACCGCTTGGCCAATTTTGACCAAACTTCACATGTATGATCCTTAAATGAATGCTTTCTAAATTTGTTAAAATTAGGTCAGCGCGACATCCAAGATGGCCACCATTACCATATATGGTTGAAACCTTAAAAAGCTTCTTCTCAAGAACCGCTGGACAGATTTCGTCATTTTTTCTTTTAAAATGATCCCCAACGCCAGACTATCAAGTTTGTTCAAATAAAGTCCCCGGGATCAAAAATAACCATGCCCTGGTGATCCAAAGTTTGTATATTGAGATTTTGCATGTTTTTCTTAGACATATATAGGAAAAAACTTTAAAAAATCTTCGTCTCTAAAACCCTAGGCACAGAGCTTTCATGTATTACATGTAGAATCAGCTTATTGTCCTCTACTAAGTTTTTTAAATGGTGACCTTGGGATTTAATTTGGCCCCGCCCCGTTGGGTCACAGTTTTACATAGACTTATATAGGGAAAAAAAATCTTCTTCTCTGAAACTGCAAGAGCCAGAGGTTTAATATTTTGCGTTTACTATAAGATTATGGTTCTTTACCAAGTTTGTTCAAATGGTGACCCTGGGGTCACATTTGGCCCTACCCTGGGGGTCACAGTTTTACATAGGCTTGTATAGGGAAAAACTTTAAAAAAAATCTTCTTCTCTGGAACTGCAAGAGCCAAATTGCATTTGCTATAAGGTTATAGTCCTCTACCAAGTTTGTTCAAATGGTGACCCTGGTGTCAAATTTGGCCCCGCCCCGGGGGTCACAGTTTTACATAGACTTATATAGAACAAACATTAAAGTCTTCTTCTCTGGAACTACAGGAGCCGGAGGTTTAATATTTTTTCATTTACTGTACTCTTATGATCCTTTACCAAGTTTGTTCAAATGGTGACACTGGGGTCACATTTGGCCCCGCCCCAGGGGTCACATGTTTTACATAGACTTGTATAGGGAAAAACTTAAAAAATCTTCTCTGAAACCACAAGGCACACAGCTCGCATATATTACATGTAGCCCTGGGGTCACATTTGGCCCTGTCCCAGGTGTTACACTCTAGCACCTTCATTTTGTATTTGATCTCAATGTTGTTAACACAACAGAGGCCACATTTCTTAAACAATTTTGACCAAACTTGCACAGATTGTATATGACCATAAGATTTCAAAGAAGTTTGATAATGGGCCAGTACTCAGGTGATCTATTTAGGGACATCTTGGCCCTCTTGTTTCTTATTTTTCAACTATTTCCTTTCTAACATCCCAACCATCTATTCATATATAGTAATATGCTGATTTTTGAGAGACACATGTTGATTTTGTATGATTGACTCTCAATGGTGTGGATAAAAAAATAAATATTGTAATCTAAATGTGAACATACACAGGAGCAAGGGAGAAATCCAATGTATCTGCCTTTCTAATAATTTACAATATGCAGGTAGATGGCTTTCGTATGATACAAATCGTAAAAGAAAATATGTTGAAAATGGTTTCGATCAGTCATACCAATCATTGAACTTTTGGATCAGAAGCCAGATGTCCTGTTTTAGTTATGTGGATTTTTTTTGATATTAGGAAAAAATATATATTTTTTTTAAATAAATCATTTTGAAGGAGTGTGAGTATTGCTTTATTATTTAAGACATTAAGCCATCTGTATAAGCCTCTCTTGAGAAATTCCAGGTTTTATCATAACATTGAAAGATAAAAATAATAAAAAAGCGACTGTCAACCTGAGCTAGGAGAGAGTGTCTTGTCTATAAACACAACAAAAAAACAACAGTGGCACCAGTTAGACTCGAACCCGTGATCTCTGGGAGCCGACTCAAACATGCTATTCACTGGTTCCCTTGCTTAGTTGCATAATAAATTATAAATATATTGCAGGACCTGATAGAGATGTTGAACAGGAACCAGCAGTATAACCTGACACGGGAGACCGCCCTGGAGGATCAGCAACGTAAGGATCAGCAACGTATCGCTGCTGAAAGACAACAACGACTGGCGGCAGAGCTTCAAAAATTCAAGGAGGAGGAATCTCAGAGAGAACGAGAGAGGTTGAAGCGTCGTCAGCAAGAACAAGATGAGCTGGATGCTCAGAAAGAACGCGAGAGACAGGAGGAAATGTTACGTCGTCAAGAAGAATCAGATGAGGAGAGAGAAATCAGGAGAGTTAAGGAAAAATTGGCAGCAAAACAGAGACATAATGCGGATATACAAATGAAGGATCAACTGCTTGCAGAGGCGTTTCCCCTAGCCAATGCCTCTGCTGGAGTGACCTCCCTTTCACCCCCACCACCTGCTGATCTCTATTCTGTCTCAGTAGAAAGGGAGACTACTGAGAACACTCCAGCCTCACCAAAAGCTTCCAGCTCATTCAGCTTTGAAAGAAGTGAGGTCAGAAGTGAGACACATGTCCAGGAAGTGGAGGAAGAGGTCGTAGAGGAAAATATCGAGGGGGAAAGTGACAAAGACACAATAAAGGATGATGATTTTGATTTTTAAGCTAAAAACATAATCAGACGAATTCACACATATTAATTTCTGGTGGCCATGTTTAATTGTAATGCTGACTTTTAAAATGACTGAAATTGTGTGTGATAGGATTTGTTCACATTAATCAAATAGTTTCCAAGTTAACAGTATTTCATGACATTGTTGTCTCAATTTTTCAAGAATTATTTGTATTATTACATTTCTGCAAACACTTAAACTTATATTCCAAGAGTTGGCATATTTTCCAAGCAGATTTATCTAAAGATATTCATACTTCCATCATTGTGCAGATGCTTGAAAAAATTAACGTTCATTTCAGTGATGTGACGAAATAAGCCTAGTGCAGGGTTCTTTGCTTCATGTTTACTGGTTAGATTAGATGAACTTTTTAAATCCTGGCATCCGAAATTCGGAAAAATATGTTCTGAAATGTTTTTGAACCAAAGGACAGTTCCACTTTGCAAAATTACAATAAGGTTACATTGCTTTAGCATTAAACAACATGTTATACTAATTTACTGTCCTATGGTTTACACTGGTGAAGTGATTAACAATTAAGGTATTCGCAATACTTGAGTACTGTCGTTTCATTTAGTGATGACCTCGTAACACGACACCGAGAACTGTCCTTTTGTTCAGATACATTGCTGCAGCGATGCACTGTCATGTGATAGTATAGGCAATACGATAGCACCGTATTAATAAAAATGTCCATTGCTGTAGCATTGAACTATCCTGCGATACATCATGAAACTTTAGCACTGCACAGCGATGGTGGTGTAGTGGTATCCTTGCCAGGTCACACCAGGGGTATCCTCCTTGCCTGATGTCAGTATAATGTGGCTGTAGGGTGTCATGGGAAGTGGCCAGCAAGAAATTGTATCTGCATTGAACATGTCCGCTTTGGTGGCTTCATCATCGTCCATTTTTAGTTTTTAAATATTATTTGATGCTGACATACATGTTTATTTTGTTTATAAAATGTTTGTCTTGCAAGAAACTGTGATATATTTATTGTTTAATAGTTAGGTTTTGATGAGGGAACGAGATTGTAATTTTTTTTTAAAGAAAGCCATAGAGAATATTAATATAATTAACCCAATATCCGAACAAAAAGATCAGCTCTTCTGTCTATTCTCATACAAACATTGCTTTCTCAGGAATGGGTTTTAATTATTTAATTCAGCTTGCATACATCTAGGCAGAAAATCTCCCTAAAGCAGGTGAAACTTTATATGTGAAGTACTGCAAATTTATAAATTCATGTTTAAAGTTAAACATTAAATATTCATTATAAATGTTCCTTCATTTTAACAACATGACAGCAAGTTAACGTTTTTTTCAAATGAGCCAATCCAGAAACACCTTGGTTTGAGTGGTGGGGCTTACCTGGATAACAGTTCACAGCAGGAACTGATGATGCCGGGGTTAGACAGAACCCGGTACCAACATGGAGATATTTGAGTATATTTACTCTGGGTATTTCGCCTCCCGCCACTTCCCTCGGTGGGAAATATTGATAGGTGCGTTAGTATTTCAAGTAATTAATATTGCACTTCTCCTTATGCATGAGTATCCCAATATCCAGAGCAGGTGTTGTTGGTGTGAATGGAGACAGCCAACCAAAATCTGAGAACTTTCACCCAGCCTATTAGCTTAAATACGTTTCAAATGGGTTGAGAGCATTTTTGTGCTTGTCAATTTTTATACAAATGTTGCGCTCCTCCCCTGCCCACCCCATATCTAAGTCCTGGATCTAACGTTGAATATGTAAAAACTTCTGACTGCAACATAAAAACGCTACCTGTTGTTTAAAACATCTAATTTGCCTAAAAGGCTGACTATGCTGATCAAAATGAATCTGTAAATAGTTTTTTTAGTTTCAGAAAGTGCTTATAAACACTTAGTTAGAATTTAGTTGTTCTTTGCGTGTGAATTTTACGTTTTAATTTTAAATTTTTCATTTTTTTTTCAATAAATACAATTTCACATTTGTGATGAAATAAATAAGTATAGGAGTATATCAGGCTTTGCGAATCAGTTTGTTTAAAACCAGAAAGCTATGAAATTACCAACTTAAAACGTGAAATGATTCAAAGTTATAGATGGAATATTAACATGATTATGTTTCGTACAATAAAGCTCAATAATTAATAATTAAAATTACAATAAGTCTCATCAGGACATAGAGAAAACCTCAAAGTGATAAATAGCTCACGCCGATCACCGCGGCTCTATCTACAAATGTCACATACACCTTGCACATTTTTTAACCGCCAAGTTTAATAGCAAACCCTGGCACATAAACGAAATACTTTCTTCAGGTCTTTTATTTTATATGTTCAGTGCAATTTCTTTTGGTGCAGGCTTAAGTCTCAAGCGGCGGGGCTTTATATATCGCGGGTTTAGAAACTTTTTTTTTTTTTTTTTTTTTTGTAATAAACTATTTTATTTCATAATTTGGTACATGACATGTTATTACAATTCAGTACATTATAAACATAGATGAAATAATTTATGTTTATGGTTAAGAGAGTTAAAAAAAAGAAAAAGAGGAAGATGATAAAAGAGGAGGATGTTTAGAAACATGTTGGCTTTATTTATCCCAGGTTTAGAACCGTGCTATGGAGATGAAGTAATGAACAGTTTATTTAGTTTTTCGAAATTGTAATAATGTGGTTCTCGTTCTTTTTGCTATAGTATAGTAGTAGTATTTTAATAGAATAAGGACCCACCACAGTATCTGTTTGTTTTAAGATGTCAGGGGCATTCCTGGGGCTAATTTTGGTATACGCACCATCGAGTTTTGGATTCACAAATGTGCCTAACCCCGCTATACCTTCAGTTTTTATTGCATTTTTCGCATTTTTAGCCTTTTTTATTTGTTTGCTTCTTTAATAGCCTGTACGCACGTGCGACAGTGCATTTGCCCAGGTACGCCCCTGGACGTTTATCTCGATGTACATGGAGGATGAGTCTGGCATGTTCATTCCTGTTAGGCGCCATATAACCTGTCATGTGTTGGTGCGCCTTAAAACCCCAATTCAGTTCAATTCAGTTATTTTTAGATGCTATTCAGAACGAGGCACAACACAGTAATTGATAGTTACTGGTTAATAACTGGTCCTCGAAGATAATCTGCACATTACAAGCATAGGGATGTATTGCAGTTTGTGAGTACATGTAGTTTGTGAGAACATGTAGTTTGTGAGTACATGTAGTTTGTGAGTACATGTAGTTTGTGAGAACATGTAGTTTGTGAGTACATGTAGTTTGTGAGTACATGTAGTTTGTGAGTACATGTAGTTTGTGAGTACATGTAGTTTGTGAGTACATGTAGTTTGTGAGTACATGTAGTTTGTGAGTACATGTAGTTTGTGAGTACATGTAGTTTGTGAGTACATGTAGTTTGTGAGTACATGTAGTTTGTGAGAACATGTAGTTTGTGAGTACATGTAGTTTGTGAGTACATGTAGTTTCTGGGATAGTAGACTTCAGTTCAGAACAAGAGTAATGTTTAACTTGTTTTTATTTTTAACAATTTTAACAAGTAATTGAAATCGTATTCACAAATGTGTTAATAACTTAATTGTGTTAATTCCATATTCTCACCATTATTTGATGTATAGTTTCTATTAATGTTCGTAATGTGTTGATGCGCCTTAAAACCCCAATTCAGTTCAATTCAATTCATAATACTTCAACTAAGGTAGAGAAATACAAGCTTTAACAGTCAAATACACACTGCTTTAAGAATTTATTTGCAGATCAAATGTTTGGTTTACACACTGTTTTAAGAATTTATTTGCAGATCAAATGTTTGGTTTACACACTGTTTTAAGAATTTATTTGCAGATCAAATGTTTGGTTTACACACTGTTTTAAGAATTAATTTGCAAATCAAATGTATGTAAATATTAACACGAGGAATAAATCAATAAATTACATTAAATGTCATAACTTACAAACACTTTGGACTAATATAAATACAGGAAATTTGTTGTTTTGTCGTGAATAACATATTTTATTTCATCGAGAAGTGAGGAAACTTTATATTTTCACGAATGCAAAGCATGAGCGAAAATATAAAAGTTTTCTCACTTCGAGATTAAATAAACAGTGGATTTAACAGTATAACAGTAGGAATATCTGAGCATGCATTTGTGTTGGTTGTACATTAAAAAAGTAGTCCCGGCAGCTACTGTGGAAATAAAACACTATATTCCACAGTGTGGAATAACACTTTTATTTCACTGATAAAACACAGTATTTCATTGCT